>CP139508.1:85636731-85794890 GCA_021014915.2 Artemisia tridentata subsp. tridentata
CATGTACTAACTCATTATTTTGTAGCATTTCTCATCATTGAAACGTATACGTTGGTACCCTAGCAATGGGAAGTATACATCGAGGGGGAGCATACTATATTCTAACCATTTGCTTTGTAGGTTCATGCATCATAACCTTGGTACTCCAATTAGGGGGAGTATTATCCAAGGGGGAGCTTTAAAAGTTCTCAAAATCATTAAAACAATCTTGGTACTCCAAAAGAATTGTTCACCACATTCCGCTACGCATATCTTCTTTTTGTTTCGACAAAAAGGGGGAGATAGGATTAAAGTTTATACATCATTGTGATCATCACAGTACATGTTTTTATGCTTAAAATAGTTTTCAAAACTTGCATAAAACTAACTTAATCAATATTTTTAAAAGACTTTCACTTTACTTATTACATTGCTTAAAAATAAACTTTATGTTTTAAGGTTGAGAAAAGCTACAAAATATGAGTCGAGCTCATTTGAGATTCAACCACGATCTTTAAACATTTAAGCTTCGTCAATTCGTTTGTTATATATGAGTCGAGCTCATTTGAGATTCAACCACGATCTTTAAACATTTTGATCACATTTTAATCACGTCTTCTCCCCCTCAAAAATAGCATATCCGTGATATTTTTGATATCAACTGATTAATAGATAAGCTTTTTGGAGAGATAGACGGATTTGTTTTTGCATGAGATCAGAACATTTTTGTATTTATACTCCCCCTTAATGAAAAGCATAAATCATACAGAAATGTTAAAATCAGTTAAGGGTTTGTAGGGAGTTATCTTGAGCACATAATAGTTTTGAAAGATTTTGAAAAAATCTTTTGAGAAAGCTTTAAAAAGTGCTCAAGACTTCTTTTAGAAAAAACGAGTTGTGTATTTAAATGTACACAAGTCTTTTTGGAGAAACGAGTTTTTGATTGAAATCTTTTCGTTTGTTTATACTTGAACTTTTTTGAAAATGATTCCGTCTTTGTAAGTACAAGTCCTGATTTGAAATAATCAGAAGTCATCTTTTTAAGCTCGGGTTTCGTACTGAAGTATACGAAAGCCATAGTGAAGAAAATTTTGAGAAACGACATGTTTTAGAAAACATTTTAGTAAACTCTCGCTCAAACATCTGTACATGTCCGTATCATTGTTGAATGACATTTCTAGATACGTACGGAATATTGATTATACGAGAGACATGTCGTGAGAAGAATATTTTTGGAGCTTTTGCTTTTATATTGTTTTTGTATTTTGAAATTTTCTATTTTGTATTTTGATTTTGCTGGTTTTTCAAATTTTGTATTTTGTTTTTGTTTTTGTAAAAGAAATGGAAAATCAAAAATAGAAGATTGAAAGAATGATTTTGAATAATTTACAGAATTAGAACCCTCTGATGAACTGGGTTCTGAGATAGTCGAATCACCTGCAACCAAAGACGAAGAGGTTTCACAAATAACAGTGTTAGAAGTACATGAATCATCACTCTGAGGGTGTTGACTATCAACGGTTGTAATAGTTTCGACTTCCTGTTGGTGATTATCACTATTATTTGTCTTGGTGTAAGTATTAAAAATCTTCCCTGTAGGAATCCATCTATGACAAACTGTTTTAAAAACTTTTCCCTTGGGAATCCACCTAAGGTAAGATCTAGACGTAGTTTTCTTATCAGATGAAGCGGAATTCTTAGTGTTTGAAAAACTACATCCTGTAGATATCCACATATTAGGTTTCTTATCCGTTTGCTTCTTATCAACGGGTTTGTTTCTTTTTGGTGCCTTAGTGGATTGTGCCTTAGCACGTGAATGAACGTTCTTTAGAAATTGTGTAACACAAGCATCATGATTGGCTGAAAAGACACATTTTTGACATGTAGGACAGACAAATTCAACATTTTTGTTTAAAACAGCAACCTTAACTTTGTCATTACAGTCATTTGGAAATTGCATTTTGTTGGGAAAAGACTCAGAATTTCTAGTGTTGTGTTTTACGTGCATAGCATTTTCTTTTGCACAACTACTCTTAGATGCAGGCCAATCCAAATTCTTTTGTTGAGTGTTCCTAGGTAATCGTTTACTACTACTAGCGGTGCCTTGTAATCTTGTAGAATTCACCACCTTATGTTTTGCACCTAAAATTCCGCCTTTTCTAATCTGTGCCTTTTTCCTAGCTTCTTCTAGATAGTGATTGTGAACCACGTCATTACAACCAACAGATTCTTTAATAGTTTTTGTGGTCACATTCGGTGAGCTATTCCTAGAAAGGCCAGGTGTCATCACGTTTGTATTACTTTCAACAACTTTTTGGTTTTCTTTATCAACGGGCAAGGGTTGTGTAGTGACAGTTTTTTTCAAATCCTTTTTCACATCGACTTTTGGAACAGATTGAGAAATCGACATTTTTTGTTTAACAACCGGTTTTGAAGTATTTGGTTTGTCCGAAGTCGATGGTTTTGCAAACTTAGTATCCACACCCTTCCTTTTTTGAATTTCTAGCAGAGCTCTCAAAAGGTCATTTTGAGCTTTCATGTCCTTGTAGGCACGCTCATACGACAGTTTGTCATACTTGCATTCCTCGGTTTTTCCATCAAGTTGTTTAAAATATGACACATTTTCTTTTTCAAGTTTTACAAGCGCATTTTCATATTCTAAAACAATTTCAGAGGTCTCAGCTCGCAGTCTTTCATCGTCTTCAACAGAATATGTTTGTAAAATAATAGACATAATATCAGTGGACAAAACTGCTTCTAAGAGAGAATCATTTAAATTTTCCAAAACATTGATTTGCTCAATAGATTCATTAGCCTTCTTTATCAGGGATTTGTGGTCCTTGACAAAGTCAACTATTTCAGTTAAAAGTGCTTTTTCAAAATGAATTACTCTAGCATTAATGGCATTGATTTGAGGAGCAAATTCACTTTCAAGAATCTTTTTCAGCTGTAAATGGACCTTTGAATTCCAATTGTTCTCAGTCAGTCTCATTTTGGATTCTAAAGTCATTTGAAGTTGTCCAAGTCTGGTTTTAATATCATCAAGAAATCCTCTGGCAGCACTTGTGTTAAAAATGTTGTTTGAAGGCATATGTTCCATGTTTGAAAGAGATTTGGAAACAACTAATGGTTTAGAAACTTGTTTTGAGATGTCTTGGCTTTTGGAAACCTCATATGTTTGTTTTTGTGGAACAAAAGTAATTCCAGAAAGTTTGTTCAGTTTGTTGTAATCAATAGATTTCTGGTCTGGATTCTTTTGTTTCATTTTTGTTTGACTCTCTTCAGCAAGTTCTATCGTTTCCACATAGTCACGAATAATAGGAGGATCATGTTTAGTAAACAAAACATTTCCATTATACAAAGTATTTTGTTCTTTCTGAGCTTTCTTGAGATTGCAAGGAGTTTTGTTACCTAGAGCCATTTTTTTTTGTTTGGTAAAGCGGATCAGTTTGATTAGTAAGCATATGAATTGTTTGACTTGAATGACCCGTTTTAACCAGTAAGTTTTCTAGTTTTTCGATCTTATGTTCTGACTCTATGATTTCGTCCAAAAGTTTATCTTCTTTCTTTGCAAATTCCTTTTTCAACTCATCTTGTTCTTTTTCAAGATTGGTATAAGCTGATTTTTGTTTTGAAAGTTGGTTTGTTAAATCAGAAATTTCTTGTTTTAAAAAGTTGATGGTTTTTGTTGAACTAATTTGAAGATCATCAAATTTGGTTTGCAATTGCCTATCTTTAACAAGTAACTTCTTATAACCAATTTCAAATTCTGACTCGCGTTTTATATCACTTTGAATACTTTTTTCATTTTCCTTGTATCTCTCAAGCTCAACGGTCAATTTCGCATTCGCGGCCTTAACATCGCGATTGACCTTTTTCACTTTCTCAATTTCAATGCTACAATTATTCAATAATGATTCAAATAGAGCACGTGTTTCCTCATCATTCTCAGCATGCTGTGAAACTGAGCCTCCACTATGATTCATATCTGGAGTTGCTGAAGGAATATTGCTACTACTCGGCGTATCCAGGTATGTATCATAAGTGGGTGTTGGAGTCTCAGAATGTTGTTGCTCATGAGGAGACATATCAAATATATCATTATCGTGGCATGTATTGAAGGTTGGTACCTCAGAGAATGCACTGGTGTCATAGCCTCCTGAAGATTTGCCATAAAGATGCAGTTTGCATTGATATCCTATCGATCTTCCATTTCAACCATGAGAGCCATAAAATCATGTTCCTCAGCATTCAAATGAAACCCTGCATCTTCCTTCTGTGCCAACAACAACGCTTTCTGCAGATACGTTGTATCCTTCTTTCTCGGCTTAGTAGGACAGTTCCTTGCAATATGACCTACACCTTGATAGTTGAAGCACTTCATCGGATTACCCTGATTCACATTTTCATAATTCCCAACAACTGGAGCTGCCACATTCCCAATCTGATTACCCACTATCTGATGCCCAATATTCTGACCACGTTGATTTCCAACAAACTGACCCATCTGATTCCCTGCATATGGACCCAACTGATTCCCTGCATACTGTCCTGCATTTTGTGTATTCTGATTACCCATGTGAAATCTAGTAGCATATCCCTGCTGATTCCCAATAACTCCAACCATTTGTCCTCCTTGACCCATATTGAAACTCGGTTTAGCAATCTGCTTATTGCGAGTGTTCGATGAAATCCTTTGGTTGTTGTTTGTTGGTGTAGAATAGTGTCCTTGGAATGCCTTTGTCAGATAAGCAAATGCTTGTGTCAAAGCAGCAAAAGATTCATCATCGTCAGTGAACTCTGATTCTTGGAATTGTGGGTATTGTTGTTGTGGAATAACATGTTGTTGTTGTGGGTAGAAGTGTTGATGCGGGATGACAGTAGTTGGTTGTGGAATATATTGTGGTTGCATGTAGTTGTGAGTGGAAGATGATAATAGTTGATGTGGTGTGTTCACTGCTAAAGGTGTTGGTGTGTTAGCAATTAATGCGAGAGGATCATGCTTTTTAGCAAGTAATTATGCCCTGACTTCATTTGCCTCAGCTTGGTTTTGCTTCAAGAAATCGTACAACTGATCATAGTTAACTTCATGCAAGTTCTTTGTCTGATAAACAATGGTGACGTATCTTCCCCATTCTGGTTGTAACTCGTTCAGAAACTTGGTGTTGTTAGCTATGTTCTTTTGTGTGAGGTTGTGTCTGGATAAGTCATTCATGATCTTACAGAACCTGTGATAGTACGACTCTATTGATTCACCAGCAATGGAAGTGAAATTGTGTAGTTCCTTGAGCAATTGTGTTTCCATTTCCTGATTCCCGATGTCTGTCCCGTACATTAACCGCTTGACTCTTTTCCAGACTGCATGAGCACTGCCTTCGCTATCCACAGCTGCATAAGTCGTTTCAGGTAGACCAAGAACAACTAGATGAAATGCCTGATCATCAGCTGCAATTTGTAGTTTGTCTTCCTCAGTGTACTCAGCCTCAGTTTGATCTCTGTATAATGGTTGTACTGGGGGGGGGGGTTCCATTAGGATCTCTAGGGTCTAGGACTTGTCATGGTTTAAATGGTCCTTCCAAAACGGAATTGACAAGAAGTTTTCCGTTTTGTTTGCTCTTAAGATAGCGCATCATACGACTAGCCCACTATGAGTATCCACCCTTTGACAGCATGGGAGGTCGGTTTTCTGCACCGGCTGCATGAATATCTTGCTGAGTTGCCATGGATGAAGTTATGTGTGATAAAGTTGATCTTGGATCGGTTCAACGATGTAGGAGTTGTGTTTGTTGTAAGTTAATGCAAGTAGTTGTAGTGAAAATTTGGTTTTAAAACTTAAAAACGTCGATAACTTTCTTTCGGAGCAATTTTGGGCCTCGAAGGTTGGGCTTTAATTTATTCAACGTGTCATTCTCCTTGGTCTCACGGTCGTTTTGACAGGTAGTAAGTCGAAAACGGAGTTACGGTTCAAAAGTTATAGCCGTTTGAAGTTTTGCTGAAAAACTGGTCCAAATTCGTAAAGTTGGTCTTAATCGTAAACTTGGTCTTAGTCGTAAACTTTGTCCTTAGTCGTAAACTTGGTCCTTAGTCGTAAATTTAGTCCTTGTTCGTAAACTTGGTCCTTTTTCGTAAACTTGGTCCAATAGTATCTTACTAACTTGTCCAAGCTAGTGAGATTTCACAAGTCGAATTATTCCACAAACTTATCCAAGCTAGGGAAGTACTGAGTAATCCTTGATGCACGAAGACTCTTCAACAGGAGCAAGTTCGTAACGTAAGATCAGCTCTTACTCGTAAAAACTGGTGCTTACTCGTAAAAACTGGTGCTTACTCGTAAACTAAGGGTTTTGACCAACCTTATTCGTAAACTAAGGGTTTTGACCACCTTACTCGTAAACTTCACTCTGATTCGTAAAAGTACCAAAATTTTCAAGTTACGTTTTTTTGCTTAAAATACATGATTACCACTAGTTTCTTTTGATCAAATCTCTTCAAAAACACGTAAAAAAACAATAAAGTTTAAGACTTTAATGGTAATAACGAAATTTGAAGAAGTTCGTAACTTGGTATAAACTAAGAAACGTGTAGAAAAAACGATTTTAAACTACAAAGAACTAAACTTTATGCTATTTCTAAGCTTCTAAACACTATATCAACCTTAAAACTTTCCAAGCTTCAAGATTTGAGTGAAAGAATCAAAGAAAAACGCGAAAAAAGTGAAAAAAAACACAAAGTAAAGTTACGAATATAAGATAACACACACTCCTAAATCATTGTTAGGCGATTGATACCAATTGTAAGACCTCAGATATCAACCTTAACACACTATTAAGATCATATAAGCTTATGGTATGATATGGTGGCAAGAGATAATATGCGTTTTTAGAGAGAGAAAGTAGAGAAATAAACAAGAGAGAATTCTATTAATAAAACAAACTTACACACTCAAGCACACACTACAAATGAGACATAGTGTGCCTTTTATACTTAGTAACAAACGCCCTAATGGGCTTGCTATGGGCTTCGTTTGGTTTGTTGATTGGGCTTGGATTACAACATGACTAAATAGACTTGGCTTAACATGACCACTAACCTATCAGCTTAGCCCAATTCACGAGCTTATAGACTATTTAATTACATATTCTACGACACGTTACAAAATTCCTAATCTAGAATAACCATCACTTTTTATTAATGCTAAAAATAAAGCACTAAAACAATCTCATGAAACAAATTAGTCACATGTACTATTTAAATACCTTAATTTACATAAATATCTAACTATCAATTCAAAAGATACAAAATAAATACAAAACCAAATTCAGTCATCAATAGTTCTAGTGACATCAATCACAAATAGGGAATTTCAATTTGAAATTCTCCTAATAACAAAATATTGAAATCAAAGTAAAAATGTTTCTACCTTGAAACTTTCAGTTCTTTTTTTTTTTTTAGAAAAATAACAAAGCAAAAGATCAAACTCTTCATTCCAAATCAAAAAGGTTTTGCAAAAGTATATTCATATTTCTTTCCATTTTTTTTCAAACTTTTCACATTCAGTATCCACCACCAGTTTCTACTGATTGATTCAATGAACATAACCATGATCTTCTGCTTTCAGAAAGTGAAAGTGACCTCCGAAAACTAGATCTCCCGTATCGACCACGGTCAACCGATGTTCGAGCCAATGATGGGCTTGTGTCTGAAGCTCCCATGCAAAGAGTCGAGCCCAGTTTCATTGATGGAAACTTTTGGCAACTCAAAGATCTCAGAGGAGATGGGAAATCAGGCTTGCATAAGGGAGTTGTATCAAGTGAAATGTGATCAGTATCATCAATCAAAGTAGCACATGTGAAAAAGGATAGCGGTAAGCTTGTTCGTGACATCCCGAGAAGTGGTCTGGTGCCAGGAAGCTTCTTGAATGAGACTATAGCTTGCCGGCAGAGAGGGCAGGGGATCGAGCCTGGAGGTCCTTGGGAGGCATTAGCAGCACTGCTCGTGGAACAAAGATATAACGCACAACGAGTGCAGAATTCATGAAAACAACCTGGTGTAGATAATTCGGATCAAGACTCATTCCCAAAGATTGAAATAATGTGCTATGAAACTGGGGTTGGCAAAATGGGAGGGTATGGTAACTGGTCAAAATGGGTAACTTTTTGGTAGGGCTCAAAACAGGTTGGGTTGTCCTAAAAGAGTTGCTTCCCCCAAAAATTAAATTTTTCAAAAATAATTAGCGTGAAAAATATAGGTATAAATAAACTTTTAGCGCCTTTTTAAATGACCTTATTGCTCGTTTGACCCGTTACAGATGAAACACATCTCAAATCATCCCATTCGTAAGTAAATGGGTCAAGAATGGCACCTGCCCACCTCTATGTTATATACCCAGCCCCACACATATGTTCTATCTGTTGGTTGATGGGTTACACCCTCTATTACCAATTGGTTTTATAAAGCAACCGCATGTGGGCTTATATGTTGGGCATGCGGGCTAATTAGAGATCCTTACACTATTCTCATCAAACACTTGTTTTCGGCTAAATAATTAGAATTCGAGGTATGCATTACCTTCAGCAGCTATGGCACACTTGTTTTCCAAACAAACAGCACAGGGGTCAGCGCAAGTGGAAAGTGAATCATCGCTCCATCCACACTCTCTGTACATCCAAAAAAACAAAACGAAAACATAAAACTCAAATTCATCGACATTTATAGGGTCAACAAGAAAAAGTCAAAAGTACACATTAAAATCAAGAAGCTTTTGAAGTAGATTTACCTGGCAATCTTGACAACACTCATAAGAGGAAGACACAAGTAGGGTGAAGGTGTAGGTGCCTCTCCTTGTGGTTCTACCAAGACCTCCTCGAGCCAGTCTCTATGCCATGAACGAGCAACGGCTAAAGGGGTCCATCTTTAAAAGGCTAAATTGTTACTATTTAGACAAAATGATAAATAAATACTGTAAATAAATAATTATCTAAAAACAATGGCCCTAGTAGAAGACATTAGACAATCATACCCTTTTGCATTTTCAGCATCTAGACTTGCTCCCCTAGCTATCAGAATCTGAAGCATACAAAAAACACACATACATCAGTCAACAACTTTAAGACTTAGAAACACATTTTCAAAGACCAAAAAGCATACTTGACAACATTGTGCATTTCCACCGCAGGCAGCATAATGAAGGGGTGTGCTTCCTGCACCTGAAAAACGGCAGTTGATTTTAATAATTATTGCAATAACTGTAACAAAAAAATATTTACAATATCATGAATTTTGATGACATCAAAAGATTAAGAAGCTACCAATCAAGTCAATAGTAGTGCCATCTTCCATAGTGACTTCATTTACAGAAGCCCCTAAGTCAATGAGTAACTGTAAACTATCAACGTGTCCATTAAGAGCAGCCATATGAAGAGCCGTTACGCCTCCATCAGCAGGTCTATTGATCGTCTCATAAAGGGAGCTGTTTATAAAAAATCAAAGAGTGTCAAATCCCATAAACCACAAGATACTAAAAAGTCTCATAAACATTCTTGAACCATACCCTTCATCTAGTTCCGAGACAAATTCTTCCATTCTGGATCTTTTGCTGACGAGATTATAGAAATCAGAAATACTAGGGACATAGTCAGCAAGGAGGATCCGAATGCACCGTGAATGTCCATTAAGAGCAGCCAAGTGCAATGCAGTACCTCCATTTAGATAATCAGCTTTGTGGATCTATAATCAATATGACTTCATTAGCCTAATTTAACTTTTTTTTTTCTTCCAAATTTAAACATCATGATCTATTGCTATTGAGAACCAAACTCATACATTTGCTTTGTAAAGAACCAGAGTTAGAACCACCTCCCAGTGACCATATTGACAAGCTTGCATCAAAGCAGTCTATTCAACAAGAAACATATGATATAAATTTACAATCCTTATATATTATAATATTGTAAGTATGATCAATCAACTAATGCTAACCTGCCCGCGATAGTTCCTGAGATTAATATCAACCCCAGATTCAATCAAGAGCGAAACGATCTGACAACAAACAAGAACAATAAGCATTATTATCGATCACAATTACCCGTAATGTCAACTTGTTGAGTCAAAATTCAAGGAGGTATATGGGATTGCCAAACCAAAACTCCTTGAGGCATTTTATCTGATTAGGTAACTTAGTCTGGAATAAGCCTAAATTGCCTCATTATTCATAACTGCTTATTCCACCAATTCAGTCTCAGATGACCTTATTCCCCGACACGGTCAAAACTGCTTAACTCGATCCGAATATTCAAGACTGCTTATTTCAACTTCAAATAAACATACTAACATTCCCAAAATACCCAAACAAAACTATTAACACGTTGCATCTAAAACACAATAAGCAATTATAAACATATGATATACCTCATGATGCCCTTGAGCTGCAGAGTAATGAAGCGGCGAATTCCGAACACCGAAAGTCGAATATCTCGCAAGTCTCGGGTTATATTCAAGCAAAGCTTTAGCTTCTTGAACATCACCATCTCTTGCAGCTGACACAAGTCTTTCACCAGATGCTGAGCATCCAAATGAATTCCCCATAAGACTAAAAAACCTCATCTTTCACTCTTAACAAATTTATATATAAAAAATTAATCTTTTTTTCTACATTACTTCAAAAAACACCTAAAAATTACCTAATCTGACTTCTTGAAGGCAAAAAGCATCAAACTTTGACATGATTACAAATGGGTTTATATTCTTTTAGCTCAGATTCACACAATTAATAAATATGAACAAAAAAATGGCAAAAAACACAATTTTACCAAAAATTTATATAATTTTTGACACTAATGAAAAAACTAACACATACCCATTTCATAAAATCACTTCAATTGAAAAGGGTCAAACTCAATTTTGCAAAAGATTCAACACAGAAAAAACCCCTCTTTTGATATGCCCTAAAATTGAAAAGATAATATATCAAAGATCACGCAATTAAATCTTTTAATAAAAGATGGGATGTTGTAATTGTGATCAAAGAAGTGTTGAATTTGGGATCAAGAAAATTAAAAACAAGAAAGAGAGTGGTGACCCACAAATTGTTGTTTGTTTAAAGAAGATGGTTGTGAGGGGTATTCATAATTAATGGTGTCATTAAATCTAGCTTAATTGACTGTTTAGTATAATTTCATTGGATGCTTAACGCCATGGTAAAATGAATTAAATTGTCGGTTTCTAATTAAGTAGTACTCCATCCGCAAAATAATTGTCCAGCTTAAAAAGAACATTTAGTTTAAAAAAAAAAAAAAAAAACCCACACTTATTGTATCATTATTACAGTTATCTTTTTCTTACTACTCCGGATTAACTAATTAATTTATATTTTTTTAAAGGTTGTAATAATAACATTAAATGAGAGTAATATAATAAACTTGATCTAAATTTATTATATATTTTTAAAAATGAACAATTAATTTGGAACAGTCAAAAAAATATGTGGACAACAAATTTAAGACGGATAGAGTAGCTAATTAAGAGAGTTTGTTTTGACTTGGTGATTGTTTGATAACACTAGCGTTGGCAAGAAGAGTAGAAGTTTTTGAGTTGTTCGTTTTAAAATAAATGTTTGATAACATAGCTTTGTAATAGTAATTATCGAGTGTAGAGGCTTGTTGGCGAACAACTATTGTATACAAAACGTTATACGCTAAAATACAGGTGACTCAAAACACTTCAAAAGCTCGTTGTCAAGGGTCGGCTTTATCATAAAACCACTAAATCACAAGATTTAGGCCCCATACTTTTTAAAAGCACTAAGAAATATACAAGATGAATCGCGAAATAGTTCCAAAAAAACAAAAGTAAGGGCTAGTTGCAAGTTGTTGTTTTAGACCTGTCTAGAACTTACAGCATGTTAAGAAAATCAAGGCTTCATATGTGATACAGGTTAAGGAAAAAGATGGTCGAAAACAAGAAGCAAATTTAGAAAAATAAAGGCCAACTGATATCGCTTTAACCCTCTTGAGACCATGAACTGGCTATGCTCGCTCCATAGTAGTTTGCAACTTTTGGTATAGATTTATTGTTGCTTAAACTCGACAAGTAGCTAGCTATCAATAAAAACTAGTAGGGTTGTTAAAAGATTCATCTATACTTAGACCAGTTCCAATGGTAGTAGTCAAATGCATGTTAAGGAGGAAAAAGGGGCACGTTAACATGCGTTAACTGTTGGAAGGGTTTGAATTAACATGGCGTTAAGGGGGTGCGTTAACCCCTTAACGCTGCGTTAAGGGTTAAAAAAAAAAAAAAAAAAAAAAAAAAAAATCACTTTGCCCTCTTTTAAGGGTAGTTTGTGTAAATAAATATTTGATATTAAGGTGTGTTAAAGCTGAGTTATTGTTGGGTGTGTTAAAGCTGAGTTAAGTTAAGGTGTGTTAAAGCTGACGTGGCATGCCTTAAATTTTAAAGCTGAGTTAACTGTTGAGAGTGGCCTTAGTGAGTTTCAAACATGAAACATGAGACAAAACAAACAAACTAATTGACATGTCACATATATAAGAAGTCTTCCACACAAAAGTTTGGTTCTTAACCTTTGAAAGAGTGATCGTGAATTCATGATGAATAAAATGTTACAACTAACAACTTAGGTATACCACGGAGAAATATGTCAATTGGCTATGTAGAATATACTTTAAATTGTGTATGTTACCTTAAGGTTAGAAATCATATTTGGAGAAGTGGTGATATATTTGATGCAAGAAATCCGACCCATAAAACTTTCATAAAACTAATCAAAAGTTTTGACGAGGATAAGGATTTGGGTAGAAAACTTGCGGATGATTACACAAAGCAACGAGTGCATAACAAACGGAACAAGACCACGAAAAGGGTGTTGCTTTGTCCCTCAATATCCAAGGGCGCCGCAACAGAAGAGTTTCAGCGAAGTTGATGTTCATTGCGCCGCTCCTTAAAATTTTAGGCGCCACAATGGAGCTACTTCAGCCCTTTTTTTTTTTTTTTTTTTTTTTTTTTTTTTTTTTTTTAAATAAAATTATTTATTTAAGTCCCTTCTCCCCCAAGATACTCTTCTCATAAAGTAGGCAATTACTCGTGCATAGCGACAACGATGTATAATAATGTCAGTTTGTATGTGCAATTTCTTTTAGGTATATATGGGTGTAGAGTAAGTGAGAGTGAACAAAGTTAGTGGTTTAAATTGTAATTAAGTATTTAAATATTTAATAAATTGCATTTCCTTTTACCGATAAGGGCATTTGAGTCTAACAGCATTACACAATTTTTAAGTTTTTAAGTTTTAAACAAATGTGTTTCTTTATATGTAGTATAGAAATAGGGCTCACTATCATTACATTGTAATGCATCGTTTGATCTCGGATTTGATTAATAGACATTGTATTTTTAGGATTTTATACTTTTGTGAGGTTTTATCCCTATTCCCTTGGATTAGAGTGCCACTGAATTAGGGTTTTATCAAAATTGGTTTTCACTTCATATGTTAGTTGCTATCGGAGCTTGTTATTATTCTGATTGTGAATGGTGTTGCAGATTTAAAAGCTCATACTACTAGTGGGGCATGTTGCGGAGAGTATATGGATCATGGGCTAACCAAATCTATGAAAAAACTTGACGGGGTTTACACTATGTTTGAAGAACTACGCCCTGTGATCGTCGGTGGGGCATCAATTCATAAGAATCACGATGGTAGCAAACACAGGGGTCGAAAAGTTTGTCCAACATTGGCGATAATGGAGAGAGTTATTTTACCGGGGTAATCCCCTTTATCCAAAAAAAAATAATGGAGAGAGTTGTGCATGCAACCTTTCCACGTTCGACTATAGGAAAGTTGGAAAATGGAGAAAGAAGGAAGATGACTGGTAACAACAAAAAAGTAATGTTCCAAATCTGATAAAAAAAAAAAAAAAAGTATGTTTCTTATAGATGATTCTAGCACTAGAAGTTTATTTTCAAAAAATCTGGTGAATTTATTTAACATAACAATATAGGTTTGTTTAATTGGAGGGAAGGATGCTTGTTGGTTCCAATATCTATATGAAAGTTCATTTATCGTGAAGTGACTGACAAGATTGATTGTTATATTTTGTTGGTAGTTGGTGGCGACAAGAGGTTAAAGGTATACATGACTTAGGACATAATCTCTACCTTTTCTCTTGAGAAGGTAAAAGAATGGCAATGATTCTATCCGATGAGATAACACAAGTACTAAAAACAGAATTTAAGATTGAAGAAAAAAATTTGAAAGCCAAGGTTGTTGAAGAGTTTGTTGGAAAATCAACGAAGTGGAAGAGTATGATCAAACTGAAAATCTCAACTATTTCCTTAGAAGTGTCACACGAAACTAGTATCTTAAAGATTCCTAGGAGATGATAGCACGAATGCCGAATGCACTAAGGATTTAAAGGTTTTTTATATCGATGGTTGTTTATATTTGAATTGTGGGTCTAATAAGCCAATAAGGTTTCACTCGTGAATTAAGAAAACTTATTTGTTTTGACTGGATACTTGATGATTGACGATAAGGAGTCGATAACTTGACGTTAGGATCAAAGCTACGGCTTACAAGCGTCATCAAATGAAGTTTTGTGAGGTCGGTGAAACAACTACACAAGAGAACTTGAGGTCGAGTTCTTCTCAAGTGAAAAGGAATGATGATGACAATGATTGGGTAGAAAAACTTGCGTAAGGTTACACGAAACAACGAGTGCATAACAAACAAAACAAAACAAATAAAATGGTGTTGTTTTTCCCTTCAACATCCATGGGCGTCACAACAGAGTTGCTTTGCCTATCAGCATCCAAAAAAAGTCTTCAAAAAACTGAGTGTTCTTTGTGTCACCCCTGAAAATCCTTAGGAACTACCACAAAGTCGCATCTGCCAGTTTTTTTCTTCTTCACATTTTGTTACTTATGAAATTTTAAGAATTGTTTATGGACGTTATTTTTTTATATAGTTTAGGTTTCTTTTTTCCTATAAATATAGGGTTCAATCTAATCCTTATGCATTTTTGATCTTGGATTTAATTAATAAGCATTATGTTTCAGGTTTTATACTTTTGTGAGGTTTTAGTCATGGTCCCTTGGATTAGGGTTGCCTTTAAATTAGAGTCTTATCAAAATTCGTTTTCACGTCTTTAGTCAAGTTTAGAAACAAGCTTTACTGAATGACCAAAAATTGTTCGGAAAAAAGATGGGCCAAAAAGTTAACCAACCGGTTCACCACTAGGCGTCGCAACTCCTAAAGGAATAGTAAATCATGAATTTGTATTTTTGTAGCTTTTTAAGTAATTCAATATATATTTGACCATAGTTTGAAAGAAAAAAAGTTTTGATTTCGAAACTAAAAAAAGAAATCCAATGATTCATGCATCATATCAAAGTATCAGTATATTGGTAATGATTATTTCCGAACAAACATAAATATAGCTCGGTATCTACTTGGCACATTCAGTACTCATAAACACCATTGGATACTTTAAGCATGTTGCAGTTGCAGGTTGAATAGATTAAAATATATGTACGGGATACGTGTGTCACTATGTTGTCATATCAGGGAGGGTTTGGTCAAACCGTACAACTTGCAATGCACATCATACAAGCCCAATGATTGAATACCCTCTCTATGAGAGGGTGCGGATAAATTCACCCATTAAAAATTGGCAATTGATTGATTACCTAAAAGCCTAGAGGGTCGTGCCTCCTGGTATCATGGTTGTCCTTTTGGAATCTTTAACTCACTCTCCCACTATTTGTTTTTCTTTCCAATTAAAGTAAAAGTCATAACCATATAAAACTAGTAAAGTGAAAAGTATATAAAATAAAACCGTGCATCAATTATTTGATCGACATGTTTATATAAAGTAGTTGTTTGGAAACCCTGTATCTTCAAAATGGTACAAATAATGGAACATGGTTGATCCGGATTTATTCGGTTCTTCGGCTTTATCAATCACTTATAATGTGTTTTACATATTAAACTAAACATTAATTTCACATCTCGTTTTAACTTGTTCATTGCCCACATTTAAAGAGAGACAATCAGCGGTCACACGGTATAGACAAAATGTTGGAGAAGTGTATCATAAAATGAAAGTTATGTGTTTAAATCATATTCTTACGTTCTTTTAATCATAGTGTTACGCGATTTACCTTCGTCATGTTTGTTGTAGGACCTGATGGAGGCATCCAGAAGATCGATTACCTTTAACTAACAAAAATGGATCTACTACGTTTAAAGGATTAGAGATAAAAAGCATGAGAGTTGTTTTTTATTGAAGTCTTTTTTTTTTCTTTTTTCTTTTGAGATTTTGTTTAATGAGTGTAATCAAAATTGCATATGCTTGGACTGGGATAGAAGGCAAGTGATGTGTTGTCCGGTCCCCTCTCGGGAACCTTTCTTTTAGCTCAAGAGGGAAAAACATATTCTCTTTCTAGAAAACCTCTGAATTTATCTTGTTTTCTTTTTAAAGTATAGTTTTATTGAGTATATATTGGTAGCTTGGATAAAAAGCAGTTTGTTTAAAGTTAGGGAAGATATGATAGTCTTACTTCTATATTACAATCAGTACCAAATTCTATAATTCGACACTAGAATTAAAGAATCTCAAGTCATAATTTGATATGCAAACATTGAGAATTGATAACTTAAATTTCATATTACATTTAGTCGAGTTTCAACAAATGCATATTGCACGGTTAGCGAACTTACAAACTGCTCTTGACTGATCTCTCCACAATTATTAAATATATATCGTTGATGGTGAGTTGACCGCAAGGGTTGACTGAATCAATCTAGACCATTTAAATTCATCAACTTTCAATCCTGACCGTGTTAATTCCCGATTTTAGACAGCCGTTGGATCAGATGATCAAACGATCTCAGCCATACATGTAATCACCCACTACATGTAACCAACTAGGGGTGAGCATGGTTGAGCATGGTGCAGTTTGGTGTGGTTTTTGACTAAAACCAAACCACAAACCGAACTTGCGGTTTTTATGAATGTAGAAACCGAAACCATGCGGTTTTTGCGGTTGCGGATTTTGCGGATTTTCGGTTTACAAAGTCGGTTTTTGCGGTTTCTAACCGCACCACATTTATCCAACATGTGATGATCTCTAATACCATTTGAATTGGGCTTGAACCCAATAGTAATATTGGGTTTAATGTAAACAGATTATTTTAACAATACCATTTGAATTAAAACTAATAACACAAACATTCCAATTCCACTGTAGGAAATAATAAGCTAAAAGAACTAAAATAAGTAAGATGATATGTTGCATAGTTGATTAAAGACTCGAACTTGAAAACTAAAAGCAAACAGTTACAAGTTTATAAATAATGTAGGGATACAATTCAAAATTACATGCATTCTTAGTTTGTTATGTAATCAATACATCCAAAAGCTTGAAAACATAATATTTCATATGTTGCTTGTTGTCTTCTTGGTCCTTGCATTAGTTCAAATCTTCATCCTTACATGGTTTTTTCCCAGTTGAAAAGACTTCTACAAAAATGTTACATACAACATATTAGTAGAAAAAAAAAAAAAAAAAAAAAAAACAAAAACAGTATCTATACTACATATAAAGCATGAATAACTCTCTCTCCTCTTGGTCTTAAAATTAAGACTTATAAGCTATAATGCTTATTGTACAATACAAAAAGCACTATTAATGATATTTCTCATCAATCTTAATTTTAAGACTTACAAGTCTTAAAGCTTAATGTACAAAATACAAAGCACTATTAATTTGGTCAAGATATTTAATGTAGTCAATTAATTAATTGGTCAATAAATACAATTAATTTAGTTATTAAAACACCCCTTACATAAGAAATACAAATTATCAAGCATATTGTACAACCAACTTAAACACAATTCCTACATTAAATGTTACTAATACAAATAATAAAGCACATTATACAAATATTCAAGCACGAACGGGCAACGGGCCAAACGGGCTAGAACCCGAACGGACACGGGTCAAACGGGCACGGGCTAAACGGGCACGGGCTAGAACCCGAACGGACACGGGCCAAATGGGCACGGGCTAAACGGGCACTGGCCAAACGGGCTCATGTTATACGAATGACTTTAAAAAAGACCCAAAAAGAAGACATAAATTCCTTAGTTAAGGAGTTGAAATACGTCACATGAAATTCTTGATATCCGTAAATTTATTATTAAAAAGAACATAGTAAACTAAAATACATGATTCACCGGAAAATATTATTTCAGGGTACCCACCCCCGCAACGCGCGGGTACCCTGCTAGTATAGTTAAATATATAAACTCATACCAAGTTCAATTTTAGCCAAATTCTCCATGAGGTCTTCAAGTTGTTGGCCATTAACATGCATATCTTTCACGGGTCATGTTATACATACCCTCCCTATGGCCTATTTGTACAAACCGTGAAGCACATGGTACAACCGCCCGGAGCTTGCAATCATTGAAAACCCTCACTATACGAGGCATGTTTGACTTTTGATTTAGGATAGTACATCCTACACGATACATCCTAATAGAGTAATAGAGCCAAATTGCTTTAACTTTAGTGGGATAATTTGAAAAGTTTGAAATATTATCATTAAAATTATTATATATAGTAAATGCAGTTTGGTGCGGGTATATATAGCGGTTCGGTTTTTACGGGTAAAACCGAAACCGCACCGCAAAATCGTTTTTTTTTTTTTTTTTAAAACCAATCCACCGGTTTTTGTATTGGTGCGGTGATAAAGGCCCAAGTGATTAAAGCCCACATGGTTGACTTGGTACGCAATAATACTTGAAACCGTCTTCCATGTTGCTGATTATTAGGAGGAGGATCGTGATCTTAACTGATCACTTTGATCACGATCTACTACCACTTGTACTCAACTATAAAAGGGCTTTTAATGGTTGTTCTTACTCACCAAAAAGACACGCGAAAACATTCACACAAAACACCATGTAGTCCATCTTTACCCTATGATGATGGGCTACTCTCTTATGTTTTCTGTCTACCACCAATGGCATTACGTTGCTATGGATCGCTGCCAATATGCAACGTTGTGTCTGCATCAAATCCTGGGGGTTTTTACGATGGAAGGCTCTCAGCGAAATAGAGCACGTAATTTCCTTTAAGGACAGGGGTTTCTCCCGTGCAACGACACTATTTTAAGCTTTGTTGTCGTCGTTGTTGTTTCAGGTTTATCCAGCACCAATTTCCTTGGATCCGTTAATGTTCCATGTTGGATTCTTTCTGCAATTTTACTCCTGCAGTGACCCGCTGATCCTTGTCGAATAAGTATGTGTTTTGACTCTTATAATGAATATTCTTATTCTTATATCATAGTTACATATGTAGCAAAAGGCTGTGTAGAAGCCTGAACAACACAAAGTTCTTCACTGAACCTGTTATCCATGTTCTAGTTTTCTGGATTGTTGTACGACTTTACAACAAGTGGTATCAAGAGCTTTGGTTCGAAGTCAAGGAAGCTAGGTTCGATTCAGTGAAGGTTGTTTTGGTGTTCGTTTTTCTGGAAGGAGCAGAAGGCTTTTCTGCTTGGGCTACCAGGTTCGACGACAACAAAAAGTTATTGTTTCTGGTTCTTGGGCAGTAACGAAGCAGCAGGGGTATCGACTTTAAAGGGTTCTTGTTGATTTTTCGGTTTAAAGATTGACAAGGTTTCTGGTGTCATTTCAGGTTTTTTGTCGGAATATAGACGAAGAAGAAGAAACTACCAGGTGGTTGATTTTTTAGTTTAAAGGTCAACTTTATTACTTCATAGGTATATTTAACGATTGGTTTTTGGTGGGTAACAAGTCCAAGGTTTTTTAATCGTTTTTAAATATACTTTGAAGGGATTGCACATGGTTTATTATATTTTTGTTTGTGATTGTGACTTTTAATTATCACAAGGTTGTTTGTTGAGTTTTCGATTTTTGTGAGGGTGTATCACAAGGTTTAGTCGACCAACAAAGGTATTAAAGAATAACAGGAGCCAAGTTTGACATCGAGGAATTCGATGGAACTAGTGATTTCGGGTTATGGAGAATCAAGATGCGTGATTTATTAATCCAACATGGATGTGAATGTTGGCCATTCTTATCGGTTCGACTGTGAATATTGGCCATTCTTTTTGCCATGTAGTACGCAAGGTTGTATGGCTCCTCGGTACTAAGGCAATAGAGCATATGGGCAAGACTTGCCGGAACATGATCCCGGTTGCCCGCAAGACACAACACGTTTTCACGCAGAAGGAGTTCCCAATTTTTTAGATCGGGAAGGAGTTCTTTGAGATATATCCGATAAGGATCGAGATGAACTATGGAACCATCTCGCTTTTGGTGCGTGTTGGCGACTCGAGGAATTTGAACGTGCTGTTTGATGCTTTGAAGGTCGGGGACTTCGGTAGAATAAGGACCTTCACTTTCAAGGTGATAGTGAAGTGACTCTAAAGAATGGTCTTCTGTGTATGCACACTGACCATATGAAGGAACACCGAGAATGTCACCAAGCTCGGTGATGGACAACATGATATTTTGGTTTTGGATCAAAAAATCAAGAAAGACATTATCCTCAAGGTCATTGAAGGTACGGACACGACTGTAGAATTCGAGGATGAAACGAGGACAAACTTGATCATTTATTTTATATAAGCAATCAAATTGAATAGTAGGAAAGCATGCTTGGATGCCACTCAAAGGAACAAAATACGCATCGACTACACGACCTTCGTGTATATATCGAAGTTGGACTCTAAGAAGATAAACTTTTTGCTCATCGGAGATGTTTGGATCATTGACTAGGATAGGGATGTAAGATTTGGTATCTTGATAATCCATACGAGGCATTGTTACCTACAAAATTATAAGTATGTATATGTTAACTTATTGCATTTTGATGATCACATTTCTAGTGTGTGTGTGTGCATAAATGCAAACAATGTGGAGGTGCGGTAATCTCGACTCTAAAACAAAAATAATGAGATTACCCAAATGCTCCTAACTTCACTTTAGCTCAAACAAATATGTTGGGAAATACATATTAGTTATGTAATTTAATCAATATTTGTGAGATCATGTATGCATGCAAAAACGTTTTTAGTTTGCATCAACAATGCATGAAAAATGTTTCATGATCCTAGTTTCGTGAAATTTTTCGAAAAACAATGGAATTGGGGTGTTTGGAAAAGGCGACAATTCGGCGCCAAAATTCTTAAAATTGAAAAGCTTCAATGTTAATGATTCCTAATCCAATTTTAAGTATCCTAGACATGATTCCACTAAAAATATTTAATCTAAATCCGATTTAACTAGTAAAATTCGGACTAATATGTATAATATAAGTGGGTTTATGCAAATCCTATGATTTAGGAATCATGTAAGTTATACATTGTCTAATCCTAGTCTTAATTGCTTAAACTTCAATTAAAATTAAAAAACCCCAATTCGATTTAATGCATAAGAACAAACCTTAGACTCAAATTAAAAAGAAATTAAGGTTAATTGACTTACAATTGATTTTGTAGTGATTAAGATTCTTTAATTTCAATGCCTCGATCTTGATTCACAAGAGTGTAGCAGGATTTGGGTGTGGTGTTCGGTTTAGACAGCAAAAGAGAAGTGGGTATTTTAGTTTTAAATGAATGTGCAGAGGGAAAAATGGACGAAAACGGGCTTCATCAGATACACAGTACCACGGTACCACTAATGTTTAGTGGTGTCGTGCCACTTTAGTGGTGCCGTGCATGTCTGAGACCCATTTTTGTTCCATTTTGAGTTTTGACGAATTAATCTTACTTATTTAGTAAGACTTTTTGACGCGAGAGAAGAGTTTATACCTAATAAACTCTTTTAACGGAAACGATTAGATGAGATGACAAGAAATGACCTTAGTATTTCCGAGGAAATGCATAAGTAGTCATTGGGGGAATACGAGGGATGACTTTAATATTTCCAGTGAAATATTTGGAAGTCATGAGACAAGACGCAAGGAATGACTTGATATTTCCAGTGAAATATCTAACAATCATGAGACTAGATAGAGGGAATGACTTGATATTTCAAGTGAAATATCTAAAAGTCATGAGACAAAATATAAGAGATGATCTCAATATTTTCAGTGAAATATTCAAGTAATCATACGAGGAACGTGAAGGATGACTTAATATTTCCAGTGAAATATTTAGAAGTCATGAGATAAGACGTAAGGAATGACTTAATATTTCCAGTGAAATATTTAGCAAGTCATGAGGCGAGACGTAAAGAACGACTTCAATATTTTCAATGAAATATTTAAATTGTCATGAGGGAAATGAAAAGAATGACTTGCAAGACGTGAGAAATGACTTCAATGTTTCCAGTGAAATATTCGAGTGGTCATAAGAAGGATGTGAGGGATGACTTAATATTTCCAGTGAAATATTTAGTAAGTCATGAGATGAGACGTAATGAATGACTTTAATATTTCCAGTGAAATACTTAAGTAGTCATAAGATGTGTTGACATAAATAAATGCCTAAAAACATTATCAATATTTATTCATCTCTCTATGTTTTGATGATCACAAAATGTAAACTCATTAAAACATAAACTTATAAATTAAACAAGTACTTAGTTGTAAATATTCACTTCTACAACTAAAATCACTTAAGGTATGAATGAACTAATGCTTAATGCATTATATGATCAAAGGAACATTTTCTTAATAACTAGATTTTTTATAAAACATCAAAAACATTTTATATATTTTTGAAAAACATTTTTGGTATTAAATAAAAATGTTTAATCTTTTATAAAAATATGAATTCAAATTTTTAACCAAAATCAGTTAAAATGTTCCAGAAAAACCTTCCCCACAAAAGGACAAAATTGGCCAACGTTCAGTAGGGGCGGCCCCCTTAATAATTAAGGGGACCGCCCCCGCTCCAGTAGGCTCCAGCTGTCCAGATTTTTCCCTATAAATACCAGCCTTCCCCTGGATTTTTACTCACCCTTTTGCACTAAAACTTTCTGTTGTAGATCTCATTTCATATCTTAAATAAACCTTTGATCATGTAATCTTAAGCATTGGTTTCCAAGTGATCCAAGCTTCCACCATCCAAGTGCAAAAGAAGAATACTTCTATCAATCAAGATTAGAAGTATTACAACTTAGTATCATTTTGTTACTTAAGTTGTGTGTTTAACAAAGTTTGTAAATCATTCATTCATTTGTATGTAAGGTGTGTGTTGTAGATTAGTGTTGTGTGTAAGTAGTGAAGATGTTGTATAAGTAGTTGTGGTATAGAAGTTGTGAGGTCAAAGTGTAGAAGTCGTGAAGCCGTTGTGTAGAAGTCGTGAAGCCGTTGTGTAGATGTCGTGAACCCGTGGTGTAGAAGTTGTGAAGCCGTAGCTTAGAAGACGTGAAGTCCTTGTGTTGAAGTCGTGAAGCCGTAGCATAGAAGTTGTGTAGCGGTCGTGTTGAAGCCGTGAAGTCCTAGTCGTGAAGTCCTAGTGTTGAAGTCGTGAAGCCGTAGCATAGAGGTTGTGTAGCGGTCATGTTGAAGTCGTGAAGTCTTAGTCATGAAGACATAGTGTTGAAGTCGTGAAGCAGTCGTGAAGCCGTTGTGAAGTAGTCGTGAATAAGTTGTGTTGTGAAGTTGTGAGATTGGTTCTAGCTACGATTAGAACTCGACATTTAGCTTTGTGTCGTTAAACCCGTGTAAGCCAAAGTTGTGTACGGTTTTCTCCGCCATAAGGGAGCTTATTGAAGTTGTGAAGAAAACTCTCGAGCAAGGTGTGCTCGGGGAGTGGAGTAGGGCAAGGAAGGTGTCCTTGTAGCCGAACCACTATAAATCTCTCGTGTCTCGGTTAGATCTTTCCATACCTTATTTATTTCTTTACTTGCATCGTCATTACTTTCATACACATAGGCTTATATAATTGCTAGTATTAATTAGAGGTCGACTTCACATAAAGATCAAATTGAAAATCCATTCAAGAAACCAAAACTCTTACAATCAATTTAAAAGAATACATATATAACTAATAATAAGATTTAAGTTTTATTTTTCATAACAAACTAGAATCTAAAGTGTTTTAAAAATAAACAAAGGTTTTCATAATAAAATTAAAAAGACGTAAAACTATTCAACCCCCCCCCCCTTCTAGTTTTCCACAATTGGTATCAAGAGCCACGTCAATCAAGATCTTTAAAATATACTGTATTTTAAAACTTGAATCGATCTATGGAATCCGAAAAATATTTAGAAGGGGAATTTATG
Organism: Artemisia tridentata subsp. tridentata; assembly: GCA_021014915.2. Taxonomy (NCBI): domain Eukaryota; kingdom Viridiplantae; phylum Streptophyta; class Magnoliopsida; order Asterales; family Asteraceae; genus Artemisia; species Artemisia tridentata. Next base: position 85,660,990 of record CP139508.1, read on the forward strand.
TAAACACCACCGCTATTTGAAAACTATACTTTTCTTGAATGGAAAAATAAATTTGAAAATTATGTGAAATCAATTGATCTAGATCTTTGGCATGTCATTTCGATTGGTGATTTTCAACCAACAAAAACGGATTTTGAAAGTCAAACAAAAATGGATTTTGAAACTCAAAATGATTATTTAAAAACAAAGAATAACAAAAATAATGAAGCTAAAATAATTATTTACAAAACCTTGCCGAAAGTTGAATATGAAAGAATATCTTTCTGTAAAACGGCAAATGATATTTGGAAAAATCTCTTAAATTTTCATCATGAAAAATGTCAAGCCAAAGATGAGGATTTTGATCTTGTACATGAATTAGTTATCTTAGAAAATTTAATAGATAAACATTTAGATAAAATAGATACATGTGCTACTAGTTCAAATGTTGTTAATGTAGGTGTTAGCGACGAAGACTACATGAATCAACTCAAAAGTGAACTCAATCCAAGATCATGGAGTGACACAGACGAAGGAGAAGATCATCATCCGACTCACCTATCATTCACACGTCGATCATCATCTGAGACATTACGAAGAAAAGCTAGGACGTGAGGTAAGTTATCTTTTTAAATTTCATAAGTAATTATTTCATGCATATAATCTTATTAATGCCTTAGGATACGCTTAGTCTGATAGGTTGCCTTGCCTTTACACTTTAGTTATATTCGTTCTGTGGCTTAATGAACTAGAAACTCTTTAGTTAGCCCCCTTAAGTATTAATAAACCAAGCAATCTTCATATTTGGTACTCTTCGATAGGTAAATTTAGGAACTTAATTTCTTCTAAAAAGAGAATGACTACTGGAGAATCTATTGACTAGAAACTCAATTTGACCTAACGGTTGAATTGCTTCTATGTGAGAAGTTGGGTGTGTGTAACCCGTAAAAACGGTCGTGTTTAGCCAGAATTGAGCACCACTAGTAATAGTCTCATACTCATTCTCCAACTTGAATACATTATTCTTCCTAAATATACCTAACGATAGTTTACTGTTATGAACTTTGCTTTTCACTAGAGCTTTTCATTCCTAGATGTATGTCATCCTGCATATATAAAATTTCTAGATGTTTACTTGCTCCTATGTGATTTGACTGCATGCCTTCGTGATTATTTGTTTAGTTGAATGCATTGTCATTATAATAGCTTTTGTTTTTCTCTAACTACTCTGACATGATGTATTTTTGTATTTAGTCATAATACATGCGTAAATGTCATAGGATATGTAGAAAGAGGTAGCATGTGACAATAGACTTGAGCATGAGATCTTTTATAAACCATTATTTTTTAAACCTATAATTAATGGGACTTATTTTTAAATTTGCAAAAACTTCACATTTTGGAAAAATGATTTTTCAAAAGATTATGACACATTTCTATTTTACATGTTTCACCATCCTACCTTTCTTCCAAACTTGTGTCCATAATTACGTGTTTATCAAAACCAAAGATTGGAAAAATATGTTTTCTTTCCACATAAAAACATTTTGAAATAAAACCAAAACTATTTCATTAAAATATTTTTCACATCCACATAAAAACCCACTTTCAAACATTGTTGAATAATGCCAAAAACATTTCTTTAAATCATGCATGGTGATCTCATATCTGTCATCTATATTTATGTATGTGACATTTATAAGTGAACTAAATTTGAAAATAACCATAATTTATTCACTAAGACCTCACTTGGTACAAGTCTAGAAGTCCATGCTATCACAACTCTACATTCCCATGCACATAGATATTCATTAGGATTATTTAACTAGCTTATTAATCTTCCTAAATATGATACTATGAATTACTTGGTGCTATGTAGTGTTTTCTTGTCTAACATATATATGTTACATGCTAAATGAGCTGCTTGCATGCTAGATAATAATGTCTAATGAATATGCTTAGCATACATAAGTTATTAAATCCTAAATTGCCTCAAAAGAAGTTGGACTTGCTTGAAACTAAACCCAAAAACACAACCCTTTCAAAATTTTCTGCCAAAAACCCATTTCCAGTAACCTGAAAATCAGCAGATGGGCGGCCCCCTTAATTCATTAGGCGGCCCCCTTAATATTTAAGGGGACCGACCCCTTAATTAAGGGGACCAGCCATCTGATGGTCGAAGGTGCTGCTCCCCTTTTCTATTTTTTAGCCCATTTTATCCTATACTTCCCAAAATTCACAAACACATTTTGTCACAAACCACTCACCAAAATTTACCTTCCACAATCACATCATCACTACACCATAAACACCCAACTCCATCATAAATGCTCATCCATATCATCCATCCAAACATGTCATCATCTAACCACCCAAAATCCAAGCCTTCAAGAGTTGCTAAAATCTCAGTGAGGCTCATTTGGAGGAGGAAGCTTGACATTTGCCATAACCCAACAAATGATGTTGTTCAAACTCAACCAACACCTAAACCTCATCCTAATGAACCCTTTCACACACATAACCTATCATCCATATGTCCACCTTCATTCACTCATAATTACCCAAGTTCACAAATGTCTCCACCACCAAAAGTGTCACCACCACTTCCACCAAATAACAACCACTCTCCATCATCATCACCTTCCACTCAACACTTGAAGTTCATTGAAGAACTCAAGGAAGCCCATGAGCTTAATGCTCTCCTTGCTTTGCACCTTGCTCAAAGCAAATTAAACCCATCACCATCCATATCACCATCATTACCATCATCACCACATCACTTGAGTCAAATTGAGAAACATGTCAACAATTGTCCTTGTTGCATCTTTCTCCAAAATCAAACCATCATTACCATCATCACCATCCATCTCACCATCATTACCATCATCACCACATCACTCGAGTCAAATTGAGAAACATGTCAACAATAGTCCTTGTTGCATCTTTCTCCAAAATCAAACCATCACCTTAAATGAGCGTCTCACTTGGATTGAGTATCTTCTCACTAGATCTAATCCAACACCACCACTTGAACAACATCAAAACCCTCATTCAACATGGTCAAGTCCAAGCTCTCCACCTCCAATTCCTCCATCAACACTCTCTCCAACATCCATACACCCAAACTTACAACCCCATTAATCCAACATTTTTTACCCCCTCTTTACCATCATCCATCCAAAATAATCCAAGTTTTCATGCCTCAAGCAAGTCCAATGGATCTCTTAGGCAATTTAAAATTTTCTACTTATTGCATGCTATAAGCAAAATATGTGTTGTATCAATAATTATGTTTTTAACATAATTATTTTCAACTAGTGAATGCTTTATTTCTTGTCTTTAATATATGATTGTTATGCTTATTGCTTGTATACTTGATATCATGATATATATACATGCTTGATGATTAATAATATGCTTATTCCGTAATATGTTTTAAATGTATGCATGCGTAATTAACATGTTTATGTCACTATTTAATCATTCTTGATGTATATGATTCAAATGGAGCTTGCTGCAAAAACACCCTAAAAATGACCCTTTTCTGGAAATTTTTCAAATTTGGTCGCCTGGGAAAGCACCAGATAGGCGGCCCCCTTAATTCCCTAGGAGGTCCCCTTAATTTTTAGGGGGCCGGCCTACAATTAAGGGGACCGGCCATCTGGCAGTAAAATTTACTGTTTTCTTTTGCATCTTGCGACCCCTTTTATCTAGCCCAAACCTTACCTAAATCAACCATCACCTCCATCAAACACCCATTTTCATTCACCATGCTATCACTAAAATCATCTCTAAGACACCAAAACTCCATCACCACCACCTCAATGTTAATCCCCAAGTGCACCAAATGCACCATCAAAAACACCCTTTCATCCATCAATAACTACATCAACTCACACCTTTCATCACCACCATCAAGAGCATCAACTCCACCTCCTACTCAAGAACCTCCATTCACCTAACTTGTCATTTCCATATCACCAATAACACCTCTTGATGCTCATTTCTCATCATCACCAATACCACCACACCCACAACCGAACCGTCATCTTTGGTCTTAGAGATGAGATACACTACATGTTTTCATCCCTTGAACACATGCTTAACAACCAACCTCCACCACAACCTCCATCATTTTCACCCACTACACTACCACCACCTTCATTCTTACCAAATTAAGCATATGCAATGCTTAATCAAAAATAATTTTTCAAACCATTTTGTGTGCAAGCCCCATGGTAGATCATGTACTCCTAGAATGATTATGTAGATTGCATTACTTACTAGCTAATGTAGGATTGTATATAATCTTGGATGGTTGTGTATTGATACACAACATTGTTAATGAATATCTTTATATGCATGCTTACTTTTGCTATATATATGCTAGTGCTTCTAATATTTTTCTTGCAAGTATTCCATGTATCGATTCCTTGGTGCCCTCAAACGAGGGGGAGCACACATCAAGGGGGAGTTCTCGTTCCGACAAATTTTGTCTCTAAAACTTGTCGGCTCAACCTTTTTGATGCTACAAAAAGGGGGAGAAGTGAATATAAACTCACTAAATACTTGTCCAAAAATAACTTTTTGGATTTAATGAGTTTAGGTTTTGTAATCATCAAAAAGGGGGAGATTGTTGACATAAATAAATGCCTAAAAACATTATCAATATTTATTCATATCTCTATGTTTTGATGATCACAAAATGTAAACTCATTAAAACATAAACTTATAAATTAAACAAGTACTTAGTTGTAAATATTCACTTCTACAACTAAAATCACTTAAGGTATGAATGAACTAATGCTTAATGCATTATATGATCAAAGGAACATTTTCTTAATAACTAGATTTTTTATAAAACATCAAAAACATTTTATATATTTTTGAAAAACATTTTTGGTATTAAATAAAAATGTTTAATCTTTTATAAAAGTATGAATTCAAATTTTTAACCAAAATCAGTTAAAATGTTCCAGAAAAACCTTCCCCACAAAAGGACAAAATTGGCCAACGTTCAGTAGGGGCGGCCCCCTTAATTTTGCTAGGCGGCCCCCTTAATAATTAAGGGGACCGCCCCCGCTCTAGTAGGCTCCAGCTGTCCAGATTTTTCCCTATAAATACCAGCCTTCCCCTGGATTTTTACTCATCCTTTTGCACTAAAACTTTCTGATGTAGATCTCATTTCATATCTTAAATAAATCTTTGATCATGTAATATTAAGCATTGGTTTCCATGTGATCCAAGCTTCCACCATCCAAGTGCAAAAGAAGAATACTTCTATCAATCAAGATTAGAAGTATTACAACTTAGTATCATTTTGTTACTTAAGTTGTGTGTTTAACAAAGTTTGTAAATCATTCATTCATTTATATGTAAGGTGTGTGTTGTAGATTAGTGTTGTGTGTAAGTAGTGAAGATGTTGTATAAGTAGTTATGGTATAGAAGTTGTGAGGTCAAAGTGTAGAAGTCGTGAAGCCGTTGTGTAGAAGTCGTGAAGCCGTTGTGTAGAAGTCGTGAACCCGTGGTGTAGAAGTTGTGAAGCCGTAGCTTAGAAGACATGAAGTCCTTGTGTTGAAGTCATGAAGCCGTAGCATAGAAGTTGTGTAGCGGTCGTGTTGAAGCCGTGAAGTCCTAGTCGTGAAGTCCTAGTGTTGAAGTCGTGAAGCCATAGCATAGAGGTTGTGTAGCGGTCATGTTGAAGTCGTGAAGTCTTAGTCATGAAGACATAGTGTTGAAGTCGTGAAGCCGCATCATAGAGGTTGTGTAGCGGTCGTGTTGAAGTCGTGAAGAAGTCGTGAAGCAGTCGTGAAGCCGTTGTGAAGTAGTCGTGAATAAGTTGTGAAGAAGTTGTGTTGTGAAGTTGTGAGATTGGTTCTAGCTACGATTAGAACTCGACATTTAGCTTTGTGTCGTTAAACCCGTGTAAGCCAAAGTTATGTACGGTTTTCTCCGCCATAAGGGAGCTTATTGAAGTTGTGAAGAAAACTCTCGAGCAAGGTGTGCTCGGGGAGTGGAGTAGGGCAAGGAAGGTGTCCTTGTAGCCGAACCACTATAAATCTCTCGTGTCTCGGTTAGATCTTTCCATACCTTATTTATTTCTTTACTTGCATCGTCATTACTTTCATACACATAGTCTTATATAATTGCTAGTATTAATTAGAGGTCGACTTCACATAAAGATCAAATTGAAAATCCATTCAAGAAACCAAAACTCTTACAATCAATTTAAAAGAATACATATATAACTAATAATAAGATTTAAGTTTTATTTTTCATAACAAACTAGAATCTAAAGTTTTTTTAAAAGTATAAAACAAAGTTTTTATAATAAATTAAAAAGACGTAAAACTATTCAACCCCCCCCCCCTCTAGTTTTCCACAAGATGGATGTGAGGAATGACTTAAAAAGCCATGAGACGAGACGTAAGAAATGACTTCAATATTTCTAGTGAAATATTTAGAAAGTCATGAGACAGGATATGAGAGATGACTTTAATATTTCCAGTGAAATATCCAAATAGTCATAAGAGGGATGTGAAGGACGCATTTGAACACATGGGAATTGTGAAATTCACGGAATGTGTTCCATTGTTCCTAGATCTAGACGAAGATAGTTGGAGGACTCTCGTTTGAGAAGTTTGATTAGAAAAGTTAAGTAATATATAAACTAAGTTAAAATAAGTTTACATTTACATAGTCAAAATATATAAACAAAAGATACATTAAGAAATAAATAAACTATCTTCAATACTTTTGTAAACACCAACTATTTTCTCTTTTGTTTCTTCTATTACTTTGTTCCTATCATCTACTTTCTTCTGACGCTCCAAAATGATCTTTAAATCTTCCTTGTTCTTTTCTTCCAGCCTTTTTATACGGCTGTTGTAAAGTTCTATCAATGTTTTTTCAGTACCATACTGGCCAAAATTGCATTTATCCCAAACTTTTCGGGATATGTTAAAATGTTTCTTTAACGTTTCAGGGATTGGTGGAGGAGAATCATCCCTTGGGCGTTTGTTTTTGTTTGAAACAGGAGTTGAAGAGGATTCAGCCATTGAAATTTGAAATATAATATCTAATGAAAATATCAAAGGAGTTGTATATGAACGGTTGATTATGAACGGTTTTCCAATCGATAGGTATAAATAGGCTGGAGAGGTATATGAACGGTTCCCAATACTTTAGGCGGGAAGAGGGACCATGGAAATGCGCCAAAAGTAAACAGATGGATAATATTGGTCCGATTAGGTTTGTGTTTGGTTTGGATTGACTAGTGTAATTGATTTGCAAGTGTGTTTGGTGTTGGATTGACTAATTGACTTGTTGATTAGGGTAATTGATATTTTCTATATTAATGATTGATGTGCTCTACCGTGTACAAGTTTTAAAATTTATAAACATAATTTATCCGGTTCTCTATTCAACACATACGAACAAGTATACTCGTCCGTGATAGTAAAGGTGGGTAAGTCGAGATCGTCCCAAGGGATTTGGTATTTGTATTTAGAATAACAAGCTTTTGCAAAAAGGGTTGTCAATCCAATTTGGTGAAAATTCAAAAAGTAAATAGAATCCAATCAATCAAAAACATATACTTGTGTGTAATTCCTTAACCTATTGCATAGAGTATTCTACAAAGTATGGTGTAAGTTGTAATGATGCACAATTTTATATGAATGATTAACAATCAATTGGTTTATATTATGAAGAATCATTACTAAGAATTCAATCTCCTAGTTAACTCCTTTCGGCCTCATTAACTATTATGACAATTCTATTAACACTAATTGTTTGAAAAACAATTCTTATCTCATGAATTCCTACGAATCCTTTCGGCCTTTTCTCGTGATGAAATCGTTTCAAATCCATTTTAATGAGTAAATATGATGCTTGTCACACACCATATCCCATACTAATTCGTGCACTAACATTTTGGAATAAAAACATAAAGAAATTCCTTTTGGCCTTTTTATTCTCTAAAATGTTTTTACTAACAAATTAAGCAAGATTAGATATTATTCCAACAAACTCATAAAATAAGAAATGTTTTCATGCATCACTTTTTAGATAAGAATACTCCAACAATAGTTACATCATACACACAAGTAAACCAAAAATTACTCCATAACAATCATAATCAAACACAAGTAACAAACAATACTTTCATTAAACTCAAAGTAAAAGTAGTTCATTGTAAGAAAACAAGATATACCTATCTTTAGAATTACAAAAAATAGAATCGTGGAACTACAGCAACCACACTCCTCCAATCGCCAACTATGACAAGTAAACAACTCCAAACTCAAACCAAACTATTGAGACTCGAACTCAAAGTTTCCTAGACGTTTTTACAGCACTTCTAGACTTTTGGGCAATAATAATAAGATAGTAAGGACTTTGGTGTAAGCCTTTTATTAATTTGGGGTGTCACACTTAGTATCTAGCCTTGGATCCCATTATATAAGTGTAAGAACACTTATTATCCAAGTAAAAATGACTTATGACAGTAAATATGAAGGAAATGATCGGCCACAATGATTATGAGGAGTAAAACCATCATTTAATGCGAAAATGGTAACTGTAGCATCAGTCAAACCGATCGGATGAGGATACATCCGATCGGATGCTCTCTTCCAATGCCTCCCATCCGAATCGGATGCGGGCTCCATCCGATCGGATGGAGTCCTCTTGTACTCACAATATTGACTTTTCCTTGACTTTTCTTGTTGCATGTTTTATCCTTCATTTAAGTGCTGATTTCTTGCATAGAACTTGATATTTTCTTGACATATGAACATGGAAATCTTGTCACTATCAAATCCTTGAGTCCTTGTGTGGTTTCTCTCTTGTCTCCATCTCGAAAATCTTCCAAATGTGCACAATCACTCTAATTCTTCGTCTTTTCATCATCTTTTCCTGTACTTGGCTACATTTACTTGCATATACACTTTTTCTTGATTAAGTAACAAAAACATATAAATATAACCAAATATGATGCACAAAACTAATGATAACGCAACTAAAAAAATGCTCATTCTGAGCGTTATCAAATTCCCCCACACTTGAGTTTTGCTCGCCCTCGAGCAAGTCTAGCATTTAAGAAAAATGATTTCAATGGTATCGTTATCGTGATTCCAAAAATCTAACAACCATCCCGAAGGAACAATTGTTAATTTAAAATTTAATGGGAAAAATTCTTGAAACATAAACAAGTTAATATCGAGCTTGATAACATAACTAAGCACCTCACCAAGAATTTTGAAATTCACTCAACACTCTAAGGGTAGATTGATTGGTAAACCCCTCATTGCTCAGTCATGATTCATGTGTCTTACTATAAGCTTGTACAAGTATCAAAACAACAAAATAAAACATCAAAGAGGTCTTTTATTCAGGTATAGGGTTAAAGGTTACCGGCTAATGTTCAAATATTTCATACAAGAATATAATAGCTCGCTGGCGCGGATTTTTGACTAGCTAAACAACGGATGGTCACTAGATTGTACCTTGGTTCGCTGGCGCGTTACTTACATAACGGATGGTCACTGAAATACGCACTAGATCGCTGGCGCGTCTTTTAACTATTCAAAAACCGGATGGTCACTACAATATACTTGCACTACATATCTTTACAAAGCCATCACTTAATCCGGATGCTCGAAAGCTAACAACGAATAAAGTAATTTGGCAATGGGTAGAGATAAGGTATGGGAATATTTATGATTGGTTTCTACAAAATGAAAAATAAGAATCAAGTCCAAATTCCGTTCCCAACTCTTTATACTACAAATGATTACTTTCCAAACTCCTTCAATCGTTATTCCACATCACATACTCACTCATTTCATTTTAGCTCATTGGCTAATCGATACTCATACACTATAGCTCATTGGCTATTCACTTTATTCACATTTTTTTTAACAAACAATCTCTCTTTTCTCGTCACCCCCACACTTTGGATGAGCATACGCTACAAAAATACAAATAAGAGTAGCGACCTCTTTCTTCGTTGAAACAACACATACACATATCAAAATGTAGCTATCGCATAATCATCAAAAAATAGTTTTCAAACTTCGAATGAACTTGATTCGGGTAAGGCTAAGGTGTAAAGTGTAAAATATTTTGGTAATTTTTCTGGATTTAATCAAAAGAAAAGATAGGCTCAAAAGGTGTAACTAAGGGTATCTAGCGTAAGAGATTAACGCTAACAAATGGGTTCCAAATACGAGGATAACTAACCAATGTGGTCAGCAAAAATATTTCTGTAAACGGATGGCCATTTGGTGTAAATCCTAAGTTGCCTCTTATCATTTGAATATATTTTTACCACTCGAAAGTGATTTTAACCGTAATGCATAACAAGTACAAGTTCTAGAATCAACATAATCACCGGCACACTCATAACGAAATATATAGCATAAGAAATGCTTTATACAAAAAAAGCTTAAATCCTCACAATTTAAGGAAGGTTATAACATGTACTAGTAAATGTTATCGATTCCAAAATGAAATTGCTCTCATAACTTGATTAAATTCCAAAAAAAAATCAAATAACCTCATTTTTACCATTGAATCAATCTAGTTCTCTAAACTATATGAATTATGTGAGAAAACAACTAGAAAATCAAGGGTGAACGAATTCTAGTTACTTAAATCCAAAGTTCTACTAATCCTAAAAATTTTAAAATTAAAACCATTTTTCCTATTTTCTTCCCTCCCCCACACTTAAGTTTTGCATTGTCCTCAATGTAATAAAAATGAACTTCAAAGCAAAGGAAATGGGAAAAAATTAGTTAAAAAGGTACTACCAGGGTAAATAAGCATACGCATATTTGATCATAAATAAACAAATGAGTTCTCCAACTCCAAATATTGATCAACAATAAGCTTCCAGTAATTCACCCCTGCAAAATCTGCAAAAATATACGAAACAAAACAAACAAACAAACAAACAAAATACTAAAACAAATAAAGTAATTAAATTAAACCATACGTTATTAATTCTAAAAAAAAATTATTAAAGAAAGTAGAGATAGAAATTGTTCGACACATAATTGTTTTTAAACACAAACCATCATTATCAAATCATGACGATCACTCATCATCGTCATCCATGTCTTCTGCTTCCTCGCTACCTTCAGTCTCATAGTTTTCGTCCTCCTCGAAAACTGAATAAACTATTTGCCTCTTCTTCTGCTGCCCAGGTCCAGATGATGATCCACCAACATTGAAACTCGAACCTCCAACCTATGGAACTCTACCATAAACTGGCACTGGCTCGGGAAAAGGTGCATACCCAGGAAATGGGTAAGGATACGGACCAGGATAGGGATCATACGGAAGTGGGTATGGTCGAACATTTGGTGGGTTGTAGGGTGGTACCGTGTAATTGGCCTCACGTGCCAAGTGTTGGAGCATCGGCATGGAATAATCATAATTATAATTACTCCTCATCATCATTGAATCTCTCCAAACATCGCTACACTCAATATCATTTAGCTCACGGTTCCAATCTCCCCATCCCGAATCAAAACTACTCGGTACATTTCCATGAACATTTCCCATTGGTTGTGGTGGTTGAGGTGCGGCAATTTCCGGCTCGGTCCAAGCTCCCAGTGTCCTATTCCTCCTATCCATTGCTTTTCCAAAACTTTTATCATCCTAAGTCTCACTCTCAATCGGACCCGAACACTTAACCAACTCATCATCCTCAAAATATCCCAAATTTCTTGCCAACATGGGCACATAATGACCTCCGCAAATGTCACTCCTGTCCTTGATCCCCGGTGCTCTCCTAGAAAGATATTCGGCTATGATCCAAGCCTCATTTCCATTCTTATCCTCCTCTAGCAACTTCATAACCCTCAGGTCGGGTTGATTACACTTATCTCTACTACCCGTCCTGTGTAAAACTCCCCAAGCTATCAACTTTTGTAAAACCTTCATCAAAGGGTTCCTTAGCTTGGATGAATTTCTCCTTGAACACCCCGGATCACCAACTTTATTCCAATAAGCTGGAATACCATCATAATCATTATGATACCTCACTAAGCTCACAAAATGAGCTTCAAACAACCTATGTTCAATCTCATGTTGCTCATACAAACCAAGAGCAACCGCAAAACCCGGCAAAGTATAAGCATGCTCATTCCCACATAACCTAAACCAAACACAAGTCTCCCTCACAAGATCAACCACTTTCCTTTCAAAATAGAATGTTGAAAAGAATTCCAAACACCATTCTCGATACACATTCTCATAAATACTAAAAGCTTTTTCCCATGAAAAATCTTCAAAAGTATCCCCATCACCAGGATACACATACGGCATCTTCAACATCTCCCTCAACTGATTCTCACACTCATACTCCGTAAACAAATCCCAATTAACCAAACGCAGAACAACAATATTCCTAACCTGCAACTTGGAAAGGCGTTCCCTGTAGGCATGCTTTTCTTCCTTCTTCAATTTACTGAACTTGAGATTCTCATTACTTTCCGACTGAAGATTATAGGTGACTTTGCTTCTTGCATTCCTTTGACAATACTTGGTCACAATCGGGTTTACTCGAACACTTGACGAACTTGAAGAACCTACAACATTTCTCTGTAGAAAACACAAATATATGTTAGTATAAGAGTATAAGAAACAACGCTACACGATTTAGAAGTCCAAAAAACTCATTTTGAAAATTTCCATTTTTCTTTACCGAGCCCTCCATCCGATCGGTATTGGTCTCCATCCGATCGGATGGAGTAAAAATCCACACCTAACCGATCGGTATTAATCCGCAACCGAATCGGTTGGTGTTGCTGTAAAAGGCAAAAGACTTTTATTTGCGACTTCAATTGATTCCTATCAATTCCAACTCTCTCCTAACCTGTATTTGAACACTTATAATGATTTCTACAACTCCAATTTGTTCCTATATCGATCCAAAACATCTCCACATGATTTCTGAATCAATCCTAGAACACCCAAGAACACTAGCAAATCAAACTCTTCAATTAGTGTTCTAATCAACAATGCACTATCCTAACATCACTAATTAACAAGCATATAACATCTGGGAATCATCAATTGCAACTTAATTCGATTCAAAGTTTTGATTCAATTCAATCCGAAAATTGAATTAACCAATTCTTCCTCAAAACTTAATCAATCAATCTAATTCTTTTTGCAATGTATTCCTCTATCAATTACCCATCTATTCCTAAAAGATTACATCTTAATTCGAAGTCTATCAAAAATACCCAAATCTTGACCTAATTCAATAAATCCGAATTAAAACCTAATTAAACCAAATTGATGATGTTACTTACTTGTTTTGGAGCCATGGATGATCTCTAAACACTCCTGCAACTTCTAATTAACTTCTAATGGTCGAATTTTATGGACCCAAATTTGGTGGATTGTGTGTGTGTGTGTGGATTTCTTGTGATTTTTGAAATTTTGGGGTTATATATTCAACTCCACCCGATCAGCTTTAGATCCAACCAATTCGGATTAAGTTTTTGCAAAAATTCACTTTTTTCTCTTGTCAACACTTTGTTATACTTGTGAGAGCAAGTGAAAATGTATTTTTCCTTCAAAAATCCCTTTTTGTATGTAAATGTTCCACCACACTTGGTCTACCAAAATTTGTCCAAGTCTATGACTACTATCTCTAAACAAAACTGACGCTAAAAATCTCAACTAAAAACATAAACTCCATAATCATAAAAACTTAATAAAAAGAAGTCTTAATATAAACCTTAAAACTTAAAATAACTTAAATGCAAATATTAAAATACTAAGATGCATAAACATTAAAAGAAACAAACAACTAGCACAAGCTTTGTGCTTTATTCATCAACTTGTTGCATTTGATCTCCTTCATCCTTGAAAGTATTCATGCCTTAGGATATCTTCACTTTGAAATTTTCCGGACAACTTCCGGTTTGTCTTTTGAGTCTTAAACCTTCTTGCAAAATTCCTTTCACTTGGGCAGACAATATCAAATTTCACATGCCATTCCCCATCTCCATCTTCTTTCTTGTAAACACTCGGACTGTCGGGTCTCCACTCCAAATTTTTGAGTTGGACCGGTAATGATCCAAGAAAATCTGTAAGCTTATTAAACACAAAAATATTTTTAAAGGGGTTAAAGAAAGCCTCCATTGCTAGAGCTCTCTCCATTTCATCTTTGATATCAAAGAAACTAGGAGTAACCGGCCCATATTTAGGCATACCATCCTCGTCTCTTCCTACTTCAAAACATCCCAAGTATTCTTCCTCATTATCTTTCTCATGCACTTCCTTTACTATTTTCCCTCTAGGTTTTGGGTAGTAAGTGTGTTTCAAAATCCCATCATCAATAGTCATTGTACCGTGGCACATGTCTATTATAGCCCCACATGTTTTTAAAAATGGTCTACCTAACAAAAGTGGTAATTCTTTGTCTGCCGGTATGGTAAGCACTAAAAAGTCGGCTAAAAAGGCTTGGTACCCTATTTGAACTCGAACATTTTTCACTTCACCCATTGCTTTTGCTTGAGAATTTTCGGCCATAGTGAGATTAGATTGATTAGGTTGGGGGTTACTAAGTCCTAACCTTTTGTACAACGGATATGGCATAACACTCACACTTGACCCGGTATCGGCCAATGCATACATAGAAGTTGTTCCATTCACCTTAATTGGTAAAACAAAATTCCCCGGATCACTCATCTTCTTTGGCAATCCATTCTCCACAATTCTTTCTCTCTCAACCTCATCAAAAGTTTTGTCCTCTAGCCTAGATCTAGCCATCATGACCACATCCAATTTCTTACGGTATGTCATATAGTTATTCAACACTTCAATAACCGGTTTCTTCTCCATGAGTTCATGAAATTTCATCTCCAAATTCTCCAAAATAGCCTCCTTTTGCTCTTGAGTCAAAGGTTTAACGATTTGTGGTGAATTTGGTGGTGAATTAGATGATGATGATGATGAATTATCATTTTTTGGGGTGGAGGGTTGGGTTAATTTGTTAATAGGTGCTTTCTTCCTACTAGCCTTTCCCATTTTAACAACTTCTTCCTTCCCTTCTTTGACTTCTTCCATTCCTTCACATGATTCCGCAAGCATAACATCTACTTCCTTCTCTTCTTCTAATTCGGTAATATCATCCTCATTTCACCAAGTGCAAAATCAAGCTTACACTTCGTTGTAACAAGAAAATCCCTTCCAAACACTACCTCCGACTCATCGGTGTTTCCATAGTCTAGAACAACAAAATCAACCTTGAAAATATGACCGTAAATGTTCACTTTCACATCTTTCACTTTCTTCCTTCCGTAATCTTCATAATCAAGTCGAACAAACCCAAGTTTATCTAGCACATCTTCGGTAATATAATTATCTCCATACTCCGTATCCAATTGTGCATCCCAAGCTTTGATTCCTTCCACACCACAAGGTGTAGCAAACCTTGTTGGGAATTAAAAGTTCTGAAGATTAAGTATCAAGAATTACAAGTATTAACAGTTCCAACTGCTGATGTATATCTGAAGAATTCTCTAACAGTTCCAACTGCTGATGTATATCTTAGGACTGCTCAAGTTATAACTAACCGTTCTAACTGGTAGTACAAAGAAGGGACTGCTAGTTAATACTGTTGAGTTGAGACTGCTAGATGGATAAGTATTGAAAAGATATTTGTGTACTAAAGTCAAGAATATACGGTAGATAATATCTTACCCCATGTGCTTAGTTAACAAGTTGTGTACATAGATACATGTTGTATCTTATGTACTGACACACTCAAGATAAGTTAACAAGTAAGTCGGCTAGACTTTAAGCAATATGTAAAGATCTTCTTGAACTATAAAAGAAGATCTTAGTCTCGATATTATGTGTGTTCAAGTGTGTTATTTTTTTTAGAACTCATATAACTGTTAGAACTAGAACAAACATAAGAATATTACAAGTTAGAAAAACTTAAGATTCAAGGTTGTAACCCTAGTGATATTTCAAGATCACTCGTATTATTATCATTAATAATATTGAATCGTTTGGTGATAATCTTTATGTGTTCATTGCTAACTAACAAACATAACAATTCCATTTCCATAACATACACAACCTTCTAAGTGTGATTGAGTGAATTCCGCGCACTTAATCATATTAACACAACATATCATATACAAAAAGTTGACAAGGTTTAACCACCTTATAGTGTATCCAGAGGGTCCTAACAAGTGGTATCAGAGCAAGGCTGATATAGTTGTTTTTAGAAGAAACAGAAATGGATGTACAAGATGTTCAAACCAATGTTGCTGCAAAGTTGGCCATGATCAAACCGAATGAGTTTGAGTTATGGAGGATGAGAGTTGAGCAATATTTTATGGTTCAAGATTATGCTCTTTGGGATATAATTCAGTGTGGTGATTCCTTCACTCTAGGCTATTCAGATGTTCTTATTGAAGGGAAAACAGTTAGAAAAAGAAATACTGGACCAGTTTCAAATGAAGAAAAGATACAAAAGAGAAATGATCAGAAAGCAAGAAACTTGTTGCTTATGACCATTCCTGGTGAGCAGATGCTATCTTTTAGCAAGTATCTTGATGCAAAAACTCTTTTTGAAGAGATTTGTGCATGGTTTGGTGGTAATGAAACTACCAAGAAAACACAAAAGACATTGCTAAAGCAACAATTGGAAAACTTTACTGCTTTTAGTAATGAGTCTCTTGATAAGCTGTTTTCAAGATTACACAAGCTTGTCAGTCAGTTAGCTGTGTTGGGTGTTGAGACAGAGAAGGAAGATCTCAACATGAAGTTCTTGAAAAGTCTACCTGATGAATTCCATACTCATGTTATTGTCTGGATGAACAAACCAGAAATTGAAACAATGAAACTTAATGATTTGTTCAACAACTTTAAAATTGTTGAACAAAGTCTAAAATGAGGTGGAAATTATGGTACTAGTTCTGGGAATGTGGCACTTTTGTCAACTCCCAGTGTTAGTCATTCAGAAGAGGTAGATGAAATTGAAGGTGTTTCTAATGTTACTTATGGTGGTCCTTCTACTAGTTCACAAAAGGATGTTGCTGGACTTGGAGATCCAACATTCTATGCCTTTATAACCAGTCAATCTAATGGTTCTCCTCTAAATCATGAAGACCTTGAACAGGTAGATGATGATGATTTGGAAGAGATGGATATTAAGTGGCAAGTTGCCTTACTTAGTATGAGGGCTAAGAAGTATTGGCAGAGAACTGGGAAGCAGATTACCATAAATGGTAATGATACTGCTGGGTTTGATAAGAAGAAAGTGGAATGTTTTAACTTTCATAGGTTGGGACACTTTGCTAAAGAATGTAGAAGCCCAAGGAAGCAGGATAATAGGAACACATGGTATAAGCAAGAGAGGAAGAAGGAAGTACTGGTGGAAGAGCCAAAGGCTATGCTGGCTATTGATGGTATTGGATATGATTGGAGCTCTATGGCTGTTGAAGAGGAAGCACCACCAAATGCTGCTCTTATGGCCAATGAATTTGCTCTAATGGCCTTTTCTGATTCAGAGGTAGATGCCATTCCTACTTGTACTAATTCATGTCCTAATCTCAAAAATTATGAAGACATTAAAATGAGATTTGATGCTTTTAGAGAAGAGTTAATTGATGCCCTTCATAATTTAGCTAATCATAAGAGATGTGTAGGAGTTCTAGAAAAACAAATCCAACATTTTCAAAAGAATGAATCTACTTTTACTGATGATTTGAATGCTTTAAAAAGAAATGTAGAATTCAAGGATGAGTGTATTGTTATACTAATTGAGTCACTAGCAAAACACAAAAGAGAAAAAGAAAATGTTACTTTAACTGTAGATGCTTTAGCTCATGCCTCAGAAGGAGTTAATAAGATCTTTGTAGCTCAAGTAAACAATAAAGTAATTCAGGTGTAGGTTACAAATCTGTCCCTCCACCATACAGAGGAGTTCATTCTCCTCCAGGTGTTGACCTAGCACACACAGGTTTAGCTGAGTTTCAAGAACCAATCATGGAATATGGTTCTAAGGCTAGTAAGAGTCTTAAGGTAGAGAAGATAAGTAAAAGTTTAGATAAAACTTTACTTTATTAGGACAAGGTGTCCTTTTTTAAGAAAGGAGATGCTATAGCTGTTGAGGATTGTACAACTGATAGTGATGATGAAGAAGAACAGGTTATTTCTAAACCTGAAGTGGTTAAGAAAGTAGGAACAAGTGTTCCTAAGATAGTCAAACACAATACTGCTAAGCCTAAATCAAACATTAAGCATGTTAGGCAACCAGTTAGATATTGTGAGCAATATAGAACCACCAACAAGCCCAGAGGTAACCAAAGGAATTGGAACAACCTCAAGTCTAACCAATTAGGTGATGACTTTGCTTTTTATAACAAAGCTTGTTATACATGTGGTAGTTTTGACCATCTTGCAGCTTTCTGCAACCATTGGGTATCTGGTTATGAAAACAATAGGGTGAATTACAAAATGCAAAATCCTCAAACTCACTTTCACTCTAAGTCTAAAAATATAAAACCCAGAGCAGTTTCGATAGCAGTCTCTACTGCTAGGCAAGCAGTTTCAACTGCTAGACCATTTAAGACTATTATCCCAAAACCAACAGTTATAAGTGCAAAAATAACTTTAAAACATGCACCAAAAACTGTTACAAGGCCCATTAAATTAAAAGCAGTGGTCCAAAAACAAGTTTGGAAACCAAAGAGTAAAACTGCAAAGCCAGCAGTTAAGACTGCTAGGAAAGCAGTTAGTACTACTGCTTGGAAAAACAGGGCAAATGCTGTTAAGGCCTCAGCATGTTGGATTCTTAAATCCAATGTTGCATCAACTGTCCTTAAAAGATTAAATTACATTGATGCAAGAGGCAGATCCAAGTCAGTAATGGCTTGGATCCCCAAAAGAAACTAACAATCTTATTTATGTGCAGGAACATTCAAATGATCAGGAAGAGGATCAAGGATACTCACATAGTGGATGTTCAAGGCACATGACAGGCAACATGTCTTATCTTTCAGATTTTCAATCATTCAATGGAGGATATGTTACCTTTGGAGGAGGTTTTGGTGGAAAATTTTCTGGTAAATGTACAATCAAAACCGGAAATTTAGATTTTGAAGATGTGTTCTATGTAAAAGAGCTAAATTATAATCTTTTTAGTGTCTCACAAATGTGTGACAAGAAGAACAATGTTCTTTTTTGTGAGACTGAATGTCTTGTACTTTCTCCTGATTTTAAGATGCCTGATGAAAGTCAAGTGCTTCTTAGAATTCCTAGAAAGGGCAATATGTACAGTGTAGACATGAAGAATATTGTTCCTAAAAAGAATTTAACTTGTCTTGTTGTAAAGGCCACATTGGATGAATCAATGAAATGGCATAGAAGGCTTGGTCATATTAATTTCAAAGCCATAAATAAAATTGTTAAGAATGGTTTGGTAAGAGGTTTACCTCACAAAAGATTTGAAAATGATCAAACATGCATTGCTTGTCTAAAAGGCAAACAACACAAAGCCACTTGTAAGCCCAAGATTTTTAACTCTATCAATCAATCATTGTTTATGCTGCATATGGACTTATTTGGACCTGTTTCAGTAAGGTGTATAATGCATAAGAAATATTGTCTTGTTATAACTGATGACTATAGCAGATTTACATGGGTTTTCTTTTTAGCTACTAAGGATGAGACATCAAGCATCCTTAAGGATTTCATTACATAGATAGAAAACCATGTAAGCAAGAAAGTAAAAGTCATTAGATGTGATAATGGGACAGAGTTTAAGAATAAAGTTATGGATGATTTCTGCAAAGAAAAAGGTATTAGGAGAGAATTTAGTGTTGCTAGAACTCCACAACAGAATGGAGTAGCTGAAAGAAAGAATAGAACACTAATTGAAGCTGCTAGAACAATGTTAGCTGATTCCAAGCTACCAATAACCTTTTGGGCAGAGGCAGTCAACACTGCTTGCTATGTTCAAAATAGAGTTTTAGTTGTGCAGCCTCACAATAAGACATCATATGAACTCTTTAATGGAAGAACTCCTGCAATAGGATTTCTTAGACCTTTTGGATGTCATATAACAATTCTCAATACCTTAGACCATTTAGGAAAATTCGATGGTAAGGCAGATGAAGGTTTCTTAGTTGGATATTCTCTCAATAGCAAAGCTTTTAGAGTATACAACTTAAGAACTGAGAAAGTAGAAGAAAATCTACATGTGGAGTTTTTAGAAAACAAATCCAATGTAGTAGGTCAAGGACCAAAATGGCTATTTGATCTTGAGTATCTAACCAATTCTATGAATTATGTGCCTATTGTTGCAGCAACTAATGATTTTGCAGGTTCACAAGCAACAAATGAGGCTGAGTTAGAAAAGGATCAATCTGATGTCATAATGCCAATATGGTCAAGTACAATTGTGGAATCAACTTCAACAACTGATGAATCTTCTTCTAGCAAGGCTAAAGAAGGTGTTGAAGATGAAAGCAAGAAAGATGGAACTGAGAAACAAGACAGTCAAGTTAGCAGTTCAAAAGCAGTTTGTACTGCTGAGACAGAGCATTCAACTGCTGGCTCTTCAGAAACAAAAGAAGCAGAATTTTCAGATAATAAGGTGGATTTCAACAATCTTCCATCAAATTATCAAGTTCCTTCTACTCCATAAACAAGAATTCACAAAATCCACTCCCTAGATAATGTGATTGGAGATGTACAGTCAGGTGTGAAGACAAGACAACAATTGATGTCTTCAGACCAACAAGGGCTTCTTGATGCCCTTTATGCTTCAAAGCAGCATGAGTTTTCAAACTCTTGCTTGTTTGTATGTTTTCTCTCACAAGATGAACCAAAGAATATTCTGAAAGCCTTAGATAATTCAAGCTGGGTAGAAGCTATGCAAGAAGAGCTTCTTCAGTTCAAGATTCAGAAAGTATGGGTGCTAGTTGATTTACCTAGGAATGCAAAGGTAATTGGCACTAGATGGGTTTTCAAGAAAAAAAAGGATGAAAGGGGAATAGTGATTTGGAATAAGGCTAGATTAGTAGCCCAAGGGTACACACAAGAAGAAGGAATAGACTATGATGAGGTTTATGCTCCAGTAGCAAGGATTGAGGAAATTAGGCTTTTCTTAGCTTATGCTTCATTTTTAGGCTTCACAGTCTACCAAATGGATGTCAAGAGTGCATTTTTATATGGTAAAATTGAAGAAGAGGTGTATGTTTCACAACCTCCGGGATTCATTGACCCATTACATCCAAACAAAGTGTACAGAGTAGTGAAAGCTCTATATGGCCTTCATCAGGCACCAAGAGCTTGGTATGCAACACTAGCTTCCTACTTATTAGAAAATGGATTTCAAAGAGGTAAGATTGATCAGACACTTTTCATCAAACAGCACAAGAAGGATCTTCTGTTAGTGCAGGTGTATGTGGATGACATTATCTTTGGATCTACTAGGAAAGAAATGTGTTTAGAATTTGAGAAACTTATGAAAGATAAGTTTCAGATGAGTTCTATGGGAGAACTTACATTCTTTTTGGGTTTGCAAGTTAAGCAATCATCTGAAGGCATATTTATTAGTCAAGACAAATATGTTGCAGAGATACTTAAAAAATTTCAATTTGCAGATTCAAAAGTGGCAAGCATACCAATGGACTCTGAGAAGCACCTTCTGAAAGATGAAGATGGAGAGAGTGTAGATGTACACACTTACAGATCTATGATAGGATCTTTGATGTACCTTACATCATCTAGACCTGATATCATGTTCCCCGTTTGTGTTTGTGCAAGATTTCAAGTTACTCCAAAGGTTTCTCATTTAACTGCAGTCAAGAGAATTTTTAGATATCTCAAAGGTCAACCAAGGTTGGGTATATGGTATTCTAGGGAATCTCCTTTTGACTTGGTAGCATTTTTGGATAGTGATTATGCTGGTGCTAGCTTGGACAGAAAGTCAACAACTGGAGGATGTCAATTCCTTGGGTGTAGACTTGTCTCATGGCAGTGTAAGAAGCAAACAAGTGTGGCAAATTCAACAACTGAAGCTGAATATATAGCTGCTGCAAGTTGCTATGGTCAGGTTCTATGGCTTCAAAACCAACTCCTTGACTATGGGTACAATTTCTTAAACACTGTTATTCATATTGATAATAGTAGTACAATTTGTATTATTAAGAATCCAGTACAACATTCTAAAACAAAACACATTGAAATTAGACATCACTTTATAAGAGACTGCAATGAGAAAAGGTTAATTCAAGTTCTTAAAATTGCTTCAGAACATAATTTTGCAGATCTGCTAACCAAAGCTTTTGATGTTGGAAGGTTTCAGTACTTGGTAGCAAGTATTGGAATGCTAAATCTTTAAAATTTCTAATCTTTGTGGTTTTTATATATGTTAAAGTTGTACTGATATCTTTGTAAATTGAGACTGTTAATAGAACAGTTTGTACTGCTAGTTCATATTTTGTTTAAACAGTTCATACTGTTGGTCATATATTGATACTGCTATAAGACAAATGCTATGCATTTTGTTTCTTGGTTTTGGACTAACAATTTCAGGTATGAACTTTGAGCAATAAGGAAATTTCAAGTGAAATGGAAGCAGAAGAAAAGTGATTCCAGTTGCTTTCATAACAGGTTTATGATGGACTGAGTTTGGGAATTTAAAACTCCTTAAAACTTCTTTCTTGAAACCTGGTTATCATATTTCACATTGAATTGATGACTTAGTTGATCAGATAGTAACTGATGCAACTCACTTTCTATCATTTTATACTTTTAAGTATAATGTGCAAGTCTAAGGACATCTGATAGAAAGAACAGCTAGTAAAAGTGAATCTAACACTTGTGTTAGAAGCAGCAATTACTATGAGCTGGAAACCCTGTCAAGAAAGCTTTTTGAATAGGTTTATCTTTACACAGGCAGTTATTTATAACTGAAGACATTGGTTCTCACACAACCAGACGTTGCTTTAAACCGAAATTTTGATTAAGTGTCTGTTATACACTTGATCCCTTCAAAATGGTTGAAAGCAGTATGATTTTTCAATTCTAAAATCATGAACATACTGCTAAGTCAAATAATTTCTTAAATAAGGATTTTCAAGGATTCACAAAAACCATCCATTGATGGACCATGAATCAAATGTCCGATGAATCACCTCTCATAGGAGTTAACACACCTAGAAGTGATGAGGGCAGTAACTTAAACTCTTAAGGAATTGATGGCTTCATGTACAACATTGTCTGACAACAAGTTCTAAATGATGAATCAGGTGATAAGGAAAGATATATTTTGGTACATAATGAGATCTTCCAAACAAGGGGAGGAAACAAAAGTTATTTGTATCTCAGGGGAGGAAATAATAGCCCAGAAAAGGAAGATAATCCAATATAAAGGAAGGAGAAGACAAGAGCATACAAGATGATGAGGAGGTTGAAAATGACAAGAATAGAGCTTATTCTGGAGTATTATATATATTCAGAAGGGATGAAGCATTCCAAACGAAGAAAGTTCTATCTAGGTCAAACAAAGATACACAGCACCATTGCCTCTTATAATTCCTCCATCCAAGGAAATTGCACCATCTTTTAGTCCAAGATTGGAGCAATGTATTGATATTGTTAAAGTCAAAGATCAGAAAGCAGATGAGCTTCTAAGAAAGATATTCAATCTCACAGAACAGAAGAAAGTTCAGATCAAGGGTCTGACTATGAAGTGTTTGAAAGATCTTCACAATCCATAAATTTAATTCAGAAACATGTTGAAATGGATTCACATGTTTAGGGGAGGATTGTTGGGAATTAAATGTTCTGAAGATTAAGTATCAAGAATTACAAGTATTAACAGTTCCAACTGTTGAGAAGAGTTCTCTAACAGTTCCAACTGCTGATGTATATCTTAGGACTGCTCAAGTTATAACTAACCGTTCTAACTGGTAGTACAAAGAAGGGACTGCTAGTTGATACTGTTGAGTTGAGACTGCTAGATGGATAAGTATTGAAAAGATATTTGTGTACTAAAGTCAAGAATATACGGTAGATAATATCTTACCCCATGTGCTTAGTTAACAAGTTGTGTACACAGATACATGTTGTATCTTATGTACTGACACACTCAAGATAAGTTAACAAGTAAGTCGGCTAGACTTTAAGCAATATGTAAAGATCTTCTTGAACTATAAAAGAAGATCTTATTCTCGATATTATGTGTGTTCAAGTGTGTTATTTTTTTTAGAACTCATATAACTGTTAGAACTAGAACAAACACAAGAATATTACAAGTTAGAAAAACTTAAGATTCAAGGTTGTAACCCTAGTGATATTTCAAGATCACTCGTATTATTATCATTAATAATATTGAATCGTTTGGTGATAATCTTTATGTGTTCATTGCTAACTAACAAACATAACAATTCCATTTCCATAACATACACAACATTCTAAGTGTAATTGAGTGAATTCCGCGCACTTAATCATATTAACACAACATATCATATACACAAAGTTGACAAGGTTTAACCACCTTATAGTGTATTTAGAGGGTCCTAACAAACCTCATGTGTGGTGCATCGAACTCCTTAGGAGGAGCTCTTGTGAACACAACAACCTTCTTCTCCTTTGGCAAACAAACTCGGTTTTCCCCAACTTCTTCTACCTTTTCAAGATCCATCTTAGCTTCTCCCAACATACTTTCCAATCTTTCCAAGGAATCACCCGAATCCTTGAACATTTCTTCCAAATTTCTCAAATACTCTGAAACTTCGCTCAAACTTTCCATCGTACTAAAGCAAATAATAACTATAACATAACCACAAACACAAAAATCCAAATCATTAGCATTAGGGTTAGTCATAATCGAAACATACTCAAAAAATGAAATCATATCAAGTAACCAACAAGTTCAAACACTCAAAACACTAAAACAACTAAAAATTGAAAAATTTTGAAATTTTTTACCGACGCATCCATCCGATCGGTTTGCATCTCCATCCGATCGGATGGACAATTCGTTAAAACATGCAACTTGCCAACCGAATCGGATGCTCGCACATCCGATCGGTTGGACAGATCGTAATTTTTTTTTAATTTTTAATTAAAAACTAAATTTAAATTTTAATATGATAATTAAGACATAAATAAATCTAATTAACTAGAAATGATAAGTTAACCATAATTAATAACTTTAATTAAAAACAATTAATCTATCTAATAACTATTATTAACTAAACATAATAAATGAAAAACTCTTAAACTACTAAACATAAAATTAAATATACTAACTACATTAACTAATATAATAAAAACCTTAAAAACATTAAAAACTAATCCTATGATCACCATTAATTATCTAATTAAACAAATAATTAATTATATCTATTACTACACTTAAACTATCATTATCTATCATTAAAAGGCTAAATAAAACAGAAAATAAAAATCTATAAAATTTTTTACGGTGGGTTCCAACCGATCGGATGGGTAACCATCCGATTCGGTTGGTCCTAAAACCAAACATTTTTTTTTTACTTTCTAACATGAATTTCTAAATCAAAAACTGATAAAATTTTCGAATACAAACAAATCTAATCAAATCCCTGGCAGCGGCGTCAAAAACTTGGTGTGCTCTACCGTGTACAAGTTTTAAAATTTATAAACACGATTTATCCGGTTCTCTATTCAACACATACGAGCAAGTATACTCGTTCGTGATAGTAAAGGTTGGTAAGTCGAGATCGTCCCAAGGGGTTTGGTATTTGTATTTAGAATAACAAGCTTTTGCAAAAAGGTCCAATTTGGTGAAAATTCAAAAAGTAAATAGAATCCAATCAATAAAAAACATATACTTGTGTGTAATTCCTTAACCTATTGCATAGAGTATTCTACAAAGTTTGGTGTAACTTGTAATGATGTACAATTTTATATGAATGATAAACAATCAATTGGTTAATATCATAAAGAATTATTACTAAGAATTCAATCTCCTAGTTAACTCCTTTCGGCCTTATTAACTATTATGACAATTCTATTAACACTAGTTGTTTGAAAAACAATTCGTATCTCATGAATTCCTACGAATCCTTTCGGCCTTTTCTCGTGATGAAATCGTTTCAAATCCATTTTAATGAGTAAATATGATGCTTGTCACACACCATATCCCATACTAATTCGTGCACTAACATTTTGGAATAAAAACATAAAGAAAATCCTTTCGGCCTTTTTATTCTTTAAAATGTTTTTGCCAACAAATTAAGCAAGATTAGATATTATTCCAACAAACTCATAAAATAAGAAATGTTTTCATGCATCACTTTTTAGATAAGAATACTCCAACAATAGTTACATCATACACACAAGTATACCAAAAATTACTCCATAACAATCATAATCAAACACAAGTAACAAACAATACTTTCATTAAACTCAAAGTAAAAGTAGTTCATTGTAAGAAAACAAGATATACCTATCTTTAGAATTACAAAAACTAGAATCGTGGAACTATAGCAACCACACTTCTCCAATCGCCTACTATGACAAGTAAACAACTCTAAACTCAAACCAAACTATTGAGACTCGAACTCAAAGTTTCCTGTGTAAGAATGAAACATATTGATTGTGTGGATCGGGTGGTCTTGGATTATGGAAGAATACTTCCATGTTTAAGTTAGAGAGAGAGAGAGAGAGAATGAGAGAGTTGGGAGCTAGTGAGAGAAACTAAAAATATTAGATTAGAATGAAAGTGTGAGGAGTTCCAACCCTTCCCTTGTGTGGGAAGGGGCTTATATAGTAACTAACATATGGTGCCCCTAGTGGGCTGTAGAGTGAGCTGACAGTGGGTAAAGACCCGACCCACTCCACAAATATAAATATAATTACACTAATAATACTAATAATACTAATAAAAATAATAAGCCTACGAGCTACATAAATGCTAAATAGATACTCGGGGTGACCGAGTCTTCACATGAATATTTATATTCCTAACAATCTCCCCCTAAGGGAGGTCACCCCGGAAATAATATTTTGAATTCTAGCATTCTATGATGTGTGTTTGACTTCGTAGCTCGTAGTCTTTGATTCTTCAAATTCATTGAACTTTGTGCCTTCAGCAGTGAACTTTTGATGACTGATCTTTATTCTTGAATGATCTTTGAGTTTTCTTTGAAGTTATCATCCAACATATTTCTTCTAGTCATCTTGCGGCATCTTCAAGCGAAGTTGTGATTTTTAAGCCTTCATTGAGATCATCAGCCACCAATAATCTCTGAGCTTATCCATAGCAGTAATGCCTCCATGTGATTTGTTGTGACCGTCGAACTCGCATGCTCACACTTTTCTTGATCATGATAGCTATCATCTGAGTTGCGAAAGTGGTGTTGTAGGTCTTTCATCTATCATGATGTTTTTGATAATGAATTGGAAGTGTGAGCATGGAGTGTGGATTGACACGTTTCTGCTGGAATCAGGAACCACCATTGCCATCTTTATATGAATCTGAAATAAAACAGTTAGCAATAAAGTTGGAGAACGAATATGGCTTTGTCATTCGTTCGATGTGGTGGTTGGATTTAACCTTCGGTTCTGTGAAGACCGACCTGTGATCAGATAGAATCCCCTTTAAAGAAGATTCTCCTTGACAGGAATTTCCAGCTTGTAGTAATGAGTCTTCCAACAAATTAATGTCAGAATCATCATACTAAGCTTGTTCTCATACCGGAACGTCTCAAAGCAGACAGCACGGTAGAGTGAATCAGTGAATTAAATACCCACTGATTGACGAGAAATTGATTAGAAAAATCACTTGTGTGTCACAAGATAAACATTTTGTGCAACACGACAAGGGTTTTATAAATTGAATCACATTTCTGTCAAAAATACTTTTGTTTGAAAATTATCACAATCAATATGCTCGAAACATTGTTGGTGAGCACATTGAAAGGTTTTCCAAAAGTATCCGTCAATCCATTTCTTGGAACAAGTTTGATTAAAATTTGAATCGCCCCATCGTTTCTTTCCAGTTGTCACAAGCTTGATCCATGAAGGATCTCACATGTCACCCACCAAGAGCTCGTTTGATGTTGGCTCTAGAAGGATTTCCATCTTCATTGTGAATACTTTACGTATCACTCAGATGTTCTGGCAATACCAGGAGGATAATGCGTAGGACTCTTCATATTTATTTTCTTGCTTTTCACGGTGTATGAAACACCAAGTATATTGGAAATGTGTCCTAATGAGATTAATTGATGATCTCTTGGCTCTAGAGTCAATGGTGCATTTTGATTTAGTGATCGGAGGCTGGAGAGGACTGCCACCTTTTCAATATCATCTAACTCGGAGTGAGAGAGACGATAGCAATGTATTGATCTCCGTGACAAGTGAAACAAGAGTCCTTTGAGGGACCTTGAGTGGCTAGGGAGGGTTGTGCAGCGTATCACTGGGTCCATGATACTTTGTCTTCAATGTCAGCAATCAACTAAGTGATTCTGACAGCATATGTATTGACCCGGTTTCTGCCTAAAGTGTAAGGAGGGCTTCTTTCTTTTCACCCTTTATCTTTACATTTCTTTTTCATTCTTCAACCCCTTCAGCGCTTACCGAGACTTCATTACTAGCACCTTGTTGGGTTTAAGGACTTCTATTCTAACTAGAGGATTGTCCCTGGGAAGATCCCTCCGGTTCTGGCTGGATCATGGGAACTAATACCTAACCTCACCATCCTTATAACTCCAGTACATAAAGTAAAATGGTCGGTCTTTGGTATTCTTCCACAATTGCCATCACAAATCATTTGCTCCCCCTCAATATGTGCATCGATATACGAAGAGTTTAGCACATATGGGAGAGCCTACACTTGAGTCCAAAAGATCACATTTTTTATCAGATTTTCATATTTAAATCACATTCTCTCCCCCGATCAAAAATTTCAAACCAATTGAGATTTATGATCCCAATTGATTTAAATATGTTTAGAAAATTTGGGAGAAAATGTGGTCAGGTTTAACATGTATTCTGATAGTGGAATATGACGATGCTCCCCCTTAATTAATGAGGGAGAATGTTAGTGTCAGGTATGATAAGTTTGGAAGATTTTGAATTTAACAAAAATCATACACTGACACATAGCAACAAGTTTCATAAAATTCACTGCTTATTTGGTACAAAGTATCATGTTTTGGTGATATAGAATTTTGAAAATCATCACTCTCCCCCTCAATCGATGACCCGTCTTCTATTTAAATAGCTGTGGTCATTGATTGAGTGATAGATTTTTATAAAAAGTTCAATTCAGATTGATATTCAAAAATCATGGTACCACCAAGTTTTCATACAAGTACTTTCCTGAAGAATCATAGATTGGAAAGTGCTTGCGATGTAAAGAAGACTTCTCTTCTGATACAAGAAATGATGCACTGAAACGTACATCAGATCGAAGAAACATAGATATAAAGTAATCCATGCCCAGGTGAACATCACCCAGTTAGAGAACAGCCGTCTTTTTGGTGACGTGCTTTCCCCATTATGAGGCGCGGGTTGCTATATAAAGTAATAGCAAGCCATGAGACATGTTTTAACTATCCATTTTAACTTCTGCTCGAGCTTCATTTAAAGTCCCATGTCATTATTGAATGACATTTCTAAGACCGTAAATGTTATCGATAAACAGAATACATGCCTAGATGAAACTATTTTTGGTATTTTCTATTTTTTTTTTGATTTTTTTATGGTTTTTCTGGTTTTACGTTTCTCTATTTACAATTTGCAAGTTTTATAATTTTCTGTATACAGAATGTATTAAGATATATACAAGTATGAATGAAGCAAGTATATACAAGGATATATACAGCAAGTCCATTACTCCTCAGCTTCCTGAATCTTCTCCGCTGCCATCACTTGACTTGCTGAAGAGCAATGTGAGCACATTTAATTAGGGATTAATTCTGGCTTTTCACTCTCGCCTAATTAGTTCTCTCCCCCAATCTAACAACCTTTCTGATGAATGCCCATAATATGAAGAAGTCTTTTGATAACCAAATGCACGCCGTCTTTAGCCTTCTCACACATAGCGAAGAATGTAGGATAGACTGTAGACTCGACCTTCTTCAAGATTGTCCATTTGGGGAAACAGAATACCAATCATTTTCATCTCACCAAATGCATTCCAGTAACCTTACATATAACCCATCAACCCGCAACGTACACATGAGATGCTAACACCAAAGTAACAAGTTGAACCACTGATCATCTATAATATATATCATGAGATATTAAGCCCGATCACGTGAACCTTGTTAATACAAATATCGTCCCAAAAACGTTATTTATATTTTTCGATCTTTGCTTAGTTTTGTTAATGACAATTACAAGGTATATCTTTTAGCAAATTATAAATACTAGCTTAAGTCTCATTAATACACATTTTACATTTTGCAAGATAACTTAGAATTACAATTTTACACTTTTACAAACTTATATCCTTAAAAGGAAACTTTATTTTTAAAGTTACACCATGACATCATGGCATACATCACAAGTGATATCTTTGTTAGATTGTGTAATATTTTGTTTAGATTCACAAGTTAGATAGTTGACATTTGTGGATCTTGGAAGATTTGGCAAGATATGCAAGATATGAAATGATACAACAAATCCCTTAGCTGTCAAGACCCACGGATCCAAGTCCAATGAAGGACGGATCCATATTATGGGATCCATGGGATCCGTGAGCTGGATATCAGCTTGCCTATAAATAGCAAGCTGATCATTTGGCTTTCTCATCACTCATATAGCTTAAACACACATATTCATTCAGTATATATCTTACTAACATCATTCATACTTGCATTTCACTTTGATCTTTCTTTTGGTAGAAAAGAGATCAAGCTTTCAAGGATCTACAGAACCGTAATCCTTTAGTTTCCTTACTGTGTGATATTGTAATTTGTTTCACACATCATTATCTATCATTTGTAATCAGTGAGTGTGGTTAGTGTTTTAGTCCTCAAAACACAAAGAGAGTAGGGAGTGGTTGTACCCTTGTAAAGAACTCGACATCTAGCTTAGTGTCGGTAAAGTATATAGGCGAAGTCAGGTTGGTTCTACCTTGTAAAAGAACCCGGTGTTTAGCTTAGTACCGGAAAAAGAAGTAAGCGACGTGTAAAGGTTTTCTCCACCTAGAAAGGGAGTTTGTTTCTTAGTGAAGGATAAACTCTCGAGTTGGAAGCTCGAGGAGTGGAGTAGGGCAAGGAAGAGAGTCCTTGTAGCCGAACCACTATAAACAACAGTGTTGTGTGGTTTGATCTTTTCTCTCTTTATCTTTTGTTTATATTGTGTGATTATTTGTTTGTGATTGTTTCCTTTGAATTAACATATAGTAACAAAGCAAATAAAACTCGAAAAACGGTAAAAACTATTCAACCCCCCTTCTAGTTTTCCACAATTGGCATCAAGAGCTATGTTACTTAAGACTTTTAAAATATATTGTATTTTAAAACTTAAAACGATCCATGGATTTTGAAAACTTTAAAGAAGGGCAATCTATGCAAAGACCACCTCTATTTGAACCAAATTGCTTTATATATTGGAAGAATCGCTTTGAGACATATGTAAAGTCAAAGGACATAGATCTGTGGTATATAATTATTGAAGGTGATTACAAGCCCATTAGTAATGATCAAGGTTGTAAATATCGCTTGGCGGTACCGTGGCGGTCGACCCCCTTCAAGCGCCATATCGGTCTCGGCGGCGATATATCGGTTTCTCGACGGGGAGTATAAATTATAAAGGAAATTATGTATTTTTTTTAAAGGCAACCTAAATTATAACACAAAACAAAACATAAGCTATATTTATAACAGAATTTTGCCTAACCTGGTAGGCTGGTACTCCAATTCAGTAGACTGTAGACCTGGTACTATCAAAAAGTTCCAATTCAACAGACCATTGATTGCAGAACCTGGTATTGCACAGAACCTGGACAAACAGAATAAAAAACCTGGACACACACCCTACAGAAACTGGACAAACATCCTAACATAACCTGGAAAAAAATGAGTTCATATTAAAAGTTAAAACCATAGCAGAAATGCAGAATCTGGACAAACATTCAAACACCATAACAGACAAACACCATCAAAAGTTTAACATGCTTAAAAGTTAAAACCATAAGGCATAAGTTCATGAATTCAATCTTCTATGATGTTATTTCCATCCGACTCGTATTCACCTTCTTCATATACTTCCTCTTCACTCCCGGACTCGAAATCATCCTCAAAAAGTTCTCTTGGAGCTGTTTGAGTTGCAGTTCTAGAACTTTGTCGGGGCTGTAGATATTCATCGGCTTCCATAGCTTCACAGCCTTCACTAACCACTTCCCAATGTGCTTCTGGATCGGTTTGAACCTCAGCTTCTTTATCTCCATCTCCATCACAATCAGCAACCCATTCTTGAGCCATGCGATCATCGTTTGATAATAGCAATTCAACATTCCTGTCTTTTCTCCTTTTGGCCTTTTCATCCAG
Organism: Artemisia tridentata subsp. tridentata; assembly: GCA_021014915.2. Taxonomy (NCBI): domain Eukaryota; kingdom Viridiplantae; phylum Streptophyta; class Magnoliopsida; order Asterales; family Asteraceae; genus Artemisia; species Artemisia tridentata. The sequence continues at coordinate 85,693,518 of CP139508.1, forward strand.
ATCCGTGTTGAATTGAACATAAACAAGATTGTTCATTTTACTCGCATCCAATCTATTTCTTTTCTTTGTATGTATCTACAAAGTTAAAAGCAACAAAGTGTTATAAAATAAATATAATGACATATTGATATATAATTAAAATTTAAGTAGAAGTCTACGCACCCCTTCAAACGTGCTCCAATTCCTTTTACACCCCGATGAACTACTAGTTAATGAAAGAATCCTAATTGCAATCTTTTTCAAATTAGGAGTTGCACCACCATAAGTTCCCCACCAATGTGCTACAATTTTAAAAGTTCATAAAAGAAATAAATAACAATGAAATTTCATAAAAGAAAGAAATTACTTCACTAATTTGCATTACCAGGATCATATTTATCATTATTCTCTTCACATGATGAAATTGCAAGCTCTTTACCAAATCTATCCATTTTTTTCTTGTACTTTGGCAACTCAACATTTAGCACTTGCATTTGCATCTCTAAATCTCCGGAATATATTTTTTCAAAAAAATCAAGAACCGCATCGGATACATTAGGATCATGTTGGATTTGCGTGTCCTTATAGAAATAATAAGGATTTAAGAGATAAGCCGTCAAATGCAAAATAGAATCCAATCTACCTTTCATCTTCATCTCTATGATTTTTAAGATACCCTCGTAAGCTTTTTTGTTATCACCCAAAGCCCCTTTGATTTCTTCCATTGCTTTTACCAACTCCCCATAAACAAAACCCATTGAAGGCTTCCAATCCGCATCAACCATTCGAAGCACTTTGACCAAAGGGGTAAACACTTTCAAACATAGTGTTACACCGGTCCAAAATGTATGACTTAGCACCATTGCATATGCGGCTTTCCCTTTAACGGTATTGGAAAATCTACACTCTTCCCATTCGGTGCTAGAGAACATGTGTCTTAATTGCTCCTTTTTTTCGTTCAAACTTTGTAAAGTTAGAAATGAGGAAGCAAATCTTGTGACACCCGGTCGAACAATATCCTTTTTCTTTGTGAAATTTCTCATCATCGCCAACGTTTTGTGGTGAGAATAAATAAAGATTGTTAGCTTCTTTGCTTGATCTAGGATTTTCTTAAACCTTTGAATTGCACCAATACCTTGAACATATAACATATAAATTTTATCAGTAACATACTAACATATAACATATAACTTTTACAGTAACATATAAGTATATAACACAATTACCAGATAACAGTAATATATAGTACCTTCAAGCATAAGGTTAATGGTATGCGTCGCACATGATGTCCAAAAAATCTTTGGCCTCGTCTCTTTAAGCAACTTAGCCGCTCCCATGTTATTTGAGGCATTATCGGTCACAATTTGAACAACATGTTCGGCACCAACTTCTTGAATGCAAGCATCAACATAGTCATATATGTATTGGCTTGTATGTGCTTCGTTCGAACATTCTTTGGAAGATAAAAAAACTGTACCCATCCTTGAATTTACACACAAATTCATAATGCTCCTCCTCTTTCTATCGGACCAAGCATCCGTCATAATCGAGCATCCATCCTCTTTCCATTCTTCTTCATTTCTTTTCACTTTGTTTTTTATTCTTTCAGTCTCTTCCTTTAGGATTGGGGTGCTCAGCTCATATCTAGTAGGAGGTGGAAGCCCGGGTCCAAATTGGCCAACCACTTCCAACAACAATTTGAAGCTATCCCTTTCAAAGGCGTGAAAAGGAATCGCGGCCTCATATGCCCACCTACCAACGTATTTCTTTGCCATCCATATTCTCTCTTTCCGAATAGCATTGCTAAGGTCAACATTTTTACCCTTCGTTCCCTTCCCCCTCTTTAAAGACTCCTCGGGGTTTACTTTATTTGCAAAGTTATCCATAGGGCCAAAAAGATTTGGTTCCTTCATGCTAGATTTGGTTCCTTCATCCTCACTTTCAATGTCAATTCTGACCTCTGATCTTATGGCTTCGTCGTGTTGTTGTTTACCCTGCTTTTTTAACTTCCCTTTGTTAATAGCATCACGACATCTCACCTGATCATCTTTGGTAGCCCTTGGACATGACGTTACTTGTCCTTGAATTTGTGCAATATGTTGTTTAATTCTTGTAACCCCCCCACTCATCACTTTTCCACACAACGTGCATTTGACTCTATCCGTGTTTTTTGGATCCGGGCAAATAGCAAAGTCCCAACCAATATCATTTGATTTTCTTTTAGCACCGCCAAGCGATGACTGAACGGATGGTGAACTAGCTGATCCAGATGCCATCCTCAGGTGTCAAACCGTCAATGAACTGAAATGTGAAGTGAACATAACTATATCAGTATATCAGTCAATACTCAATACTATATCAGTGGCTGTGCTTGTGCAAAGTGCAAACACATTCAAAACACAATCACATTCATAACTATAAGTCCATTTCACATTTCAGTAATGTTAGAAAACACATTATTCAAAAGTCAAAACACATTATTCAAAACACATTATTCGAATGATCAGGTGAGATGTTAGTTTTTTTCTTATTTCTTTTGCAGCCATTCAAAACACATTATTCGAATGTTAGTTTTTTTCTTATTCGAATAAAGTATAATTAATTTGTAGCCTAATTATGCAAACACATTATTCAAAAGTCAAAACACAATCACATTCAAAACAGTGAAACCACAATCACATTCATAACTATCAATATGAAATAAGATAATCAGTTTAATTAATTATGTAAACATATAAATTAATTATTAAATTAATGAATCAGAAATTTAATTGATCAAATAAGAAAAAAAAATTAATTAATTAAATCAGAAAACATACCAGTGGACAGTGGTGGAGTGGCCGGAGGTGGTGTCGCCGGAGGTGGTTTCGCCGGAGGTGGAGTCGCCGGAGGTGGAGTGAGTTGCCGGAGGTGGAGTGATTGTGGAGTGTGGAGTGTGGCTGCAAAAGTATAAAACCCTAAATAAAAGAAATATACGTTTACCCCCTTTTTTTTAAAGTCAAACAAAAAGTTTGACCGCCAAGGTCCGATATTAACCGCCAAGATCCGATATTGACCGCCAAGGTCCGATATTGACCGATTTTGACCGTCGTTTGACCAAAAACGAGAAGTTAGACCGAAATGTGAAATTTCGTGGCGGTAGACCACCGAAATCCGCCATGGCGCCGCCATATCGGCCGCCATGGCCGATTTTTACAACACTGGTAATGATATTTCGGGTGGTCGGGATGTAGGAGCTTCTCTTACTTATCACAGTGATGAGCAAAAGAAGTTGATTGCCAAAAACAATGAAGCCAAAATGATGCTTTACAATGCCTTACCTAAGAAAGAATATGAAAGAGTTTTTATGTGTAAAACGGCTAAAGATATTTGGCAATCTCTTATTATCACTCATCAAGGGAACTCACAAGTCAAAGATAACAAAATTGATCTTCTTGTTCAACAATATGAACAATTTGTTATCTCTGAAGATGAGACCGTTGATGGTGCTTTCGCTAAGTTTAATACTATTATTACATCTCTTAAAGCACTTGACGAATCTTTTTCTAGTAAGAACTTTGTCAGGAAATTTCTTAGAGCTCTTCATCCTAAGTGGAGAGCAAAGGTGACGGCTATTGAAGAATCCAAGGATCTCTCGAGCATGACACTAGATGAGCTCATAGGAAATCTCAAAGTTCACGAAATGGTAATGGAAAAAGACTCGGAAATAGTTAAAGGGAAGAAAGAGAAAACAAAGTCCATTGCCTTGAAAGCTAGAGTTGAGTCAAGTGATGATGAAGAGTCTTGTTCAAGTAGTGAAGACGAAGAATATGCCATGGCCGTAAGAGATTTTAAGAAGTTCTTCAGGAGACGAGGAAAGTTCGTAAAACCACCTCGGGAAGAAAATAAATCTTTACGAAAAGACCGTGATGATAGAAAGGGCAAGTTAGATAAGAAGTGCTATAGATGTGGAGATTCTGGTCACTTTATAAGTGAATGTCCAAAGCCTCCAAAGAACAAATCTCAAAAAGCATTCGTTAGTGGAGCTTGGAGCGATAGTGAAGGAGATGATGATGATGAGCCTAAGAACAACAAAATTGCCCTTATGGCTAATGACACAGAAGAGGTACATTCTGATTCATACTCCTCTATAGATGACAAAACCTTAGAAGTAGAATATAACAAACTATGTGACGTCACTTTAAAAATCATAAACAAAAACAAATTTTTGAAAACAAAGACGACACTTTTGGAAAATGAAGTATTTTGGCTTAAAGAAAAAGCAATACGAATTGAAAAAGGTAAAGGTAGTAAAGAAACGTGTGTTTCTTGTCAAGAACTAAAACTTGAATTAGAAACCTTAAGATCCACACAGGAAGATTTAATCAAACAAAATTCAAAGTTTAAAAAGTTTGACAAAAACATAAGTTGTGCAGATGAAATAATGAAAATGCAAAAACTACCTCATGATAAAACATGACTAGGCTTTATGAAACTAGGAACCTTAAGTGACCATAAGGAACAGACTGTGAATAAAACTGTTTCAACCAAGTTAGACACTCACGGATCCGACGGATCCAAAAACTTGGATCCGCCAGTTGTACCCAAGGGATCCGCGGGTACAAAGGCTGAACAGAAGGTTCACAAAGTTGATCGTTCCGAGTTTGTTAAAGTTACTAGAAAACCTAACAGTAATATAACCAATAATAAACATAAACCAGCAGTGTCTTTAGGAAGAGGTCAAGCTAGAAATGAATATAGAGTTAAAACGGATCAACAGAGACCTCAAATGAGTTTTCCCAAACACCCCTTTCCAAAGAGTATAGTTAATCCACAACACACTTATCAAAATAATTGGAACCAAAACATGCCTAGAAACTTTCATGGTCCTAATTATATGCCGTGGAACAATTATCCACCATTTCCGTACATAAACCATGATAATGTCATGTTTAACCCAAACGGACCCATGAGATATTGGGGACCAAATGCTTGAGTCTTTTATGAACTTAGGTATGCTTGAAAGTTGATCTTGAACCTGATGAGTGGATCAAAGATAGTGGGTGCTCAAGACACATGACGGGAAACAAAAATCTTTTCTCAACCTACCAAGTGTATGACGGAGGTAAAGTCACATTCGGTAGCAAGCTTAAAAGTAAAATCATCAGAAAAGGTACAATCTCTCATGACTCTCTTTCTATTGATGATGTTGCTCATGTAGATAATTTAGGATTTAATTTACTTAGTATAACTCAATTATGCCGCAAAAAGTATAACGTCCTTTTCAGTGAAAATGGAAGTAAAATACTTAAAGATGGCATAACCGTAGGAAAAGGTGTTTTAAAGAATAATGTCTATGTTATGAAATTAGATAAAACACCTAAAGATAAGTTATGTCTTACCTCCTTGGACGAAAACTCAACTCTATGGCATCGACGCTTAGGTCATGCAAATATGAGGCTTATTCAATCCTTGTCATCTAAAGAACTCGTTAGGAACCTACCCAAGTTAAAATATGACCAACACTTTTGTGATGCTTGCAAAATTGGGAAACAAGTACATAATAGCCATAAGGCTAAAAACATGGTATCTACATCTAGATGCCTAGAATTATTACTTATGGATTTGTTTGGCCCATCGGCTATACAAAGTTATGGAGGAAATTTTTACACTTTAGTCATAGTTGACGATTACTCTAGATATACATGGACAAAATTTTTGAAAACTAAAAATGAGGCATTCGATAAATTTGAAATTCTAAGCAAGAAAATTCAAAATCAAATAGGAAGTAACATAATATCTATTAGAACTGACCATGGTCGAGAATTTGACAATGAAATCCAATTGGAAATTTTTGTGATAATAATGGAATAACTCATAATTTCTCGGCTCCTCGTACACCTCAATCAAATGGTGTAGTAGAACGTAAAAATAGAACAATTCAAGAAATGAGTAGAACTATGTTAAATGAACAAAACATACCTCAAAAGTTTTGGTGTCACGCTGTAGATACTTCCACATATATCCTAAATAGAGTTTTAATTAGACCATTTTTAAATAAAACCCCCTATGAAATTTATCGAGGCAAAAAGCCTACATTAGGATATTTTAAAGTTTTTGGAAGCAAGTGCTTCATTTTAAACACAAAGGATTATCTCACCAAGTTCGACCCAAAGTCGTATGAAGGTGTATTTCTTGGGTACTCACAAAACAGTAAAGCATACATAGTGTTAAACAAGGAAACATCAAAAGTCGAGGAATCGTTGAACGTAACATTCAACGAAAGTCCACCTCCCTCTAAGACATCACCTTTGGTAGATGATGACTTAGTTGAAAGTCAAATGGCTAAAAATATAGAAAACATTGAAAATGACGATGAAGATGAACCCGTAAAAGGAGAGATAGTCAATATCAAAGAAACAAAATGTCATCCATTAGAAAACGTCATAGGAAAACTTAATGAAAGAACATTAAGATCCAAAGCTCAAAATGAAAGTAATTATTTTTGTTTTATTTCAACTGTTGAGCCTAAAAATATAAACAAGGCAATAAAAGATGAATCTTGGGTAATTGCTATGCAAGAAGAACTAAATCAATTTGTTAGAAATGATGTTTGGACATTGGTCCCTCCACCTAAAAACCAAACCATAATCGGCACCAAATGGGTTTTTAGAAATAAAATGGATGAAAATGGTATTGTATCTAGAAATAAAGCTAGGCTAGTAGCTCAAGGCTACAATCAACAAGAAGGTATAGATTACGATGAAACTTTTGCACCCGTAGCTAGACTTGAGTCTATTAGGATACTACTTGCATATGCATGTGCACATGATTTTAAGTTATTTCAAATGGATGTCAAAAGTGCTTTCTTAAATGGTCTTATAAATGAAGAAGTATATGTTGCACAACCTCCCGGCTTTGCCGACTTTGAAAAACCAAATTATGTTTTCAAACTTAAGAAAGCTTTATACGGACTTAAGCAAGCACCAAAGGCTTGGTATGATCGACTTAAGACCTTCCTAGTTGACCATAAGTATACCATGGGCCTAGTAGATAATACTCTCTTCACCAAGAAAAAGGGATCACATATTATCATTGTCCAGATATATGTGGATGACATTATATTCGGTTCAACTTGTCAAGAGTTATGCGATGATTTCTCAAAAATCATGCATGACGAGTTTGAAATGAGTATGGTGGGGGAACTAAACTTTTTCTTAGGTCTCCAAATAAAACAATTAGAAGATGGGATATTCTTCAACCAATCAAAGTATATCAAAGATATGCTTAAGAAGTTTGGTCTTGAAGACTCAAAACCCATGAAAACACCCATGTCCTCCGAAACCAAACTCACAAGGGATGAAGAAAATGAATCCGTAGATAGCACTAAATATAGAGGAATGATTGGTAGTTTACTCTATCTTACGGCTAGTAGGCCTGACATTATGTTTAGTGTTTGTCTATGTGCACGTTTTCAAGAAGATCCAAAAATGTCCCATCTTGAAGCCGTTAAACGAATATTTAGGTACATCAAAGGCACTACACACTTAGGATTATGGTATCCCAAAGGAACGGGTGTAGAAACCATAGTGTATGCCAACTCTGACCATGCAGGTGACTATGTTGATAGGAAAAGTACTAGCGGTATTTGTACTTTTGTAGGATATTGTCTCACATCATGGTTTGCTAAGAAACAAACTGCCCTCGCAATCTCAACAACAGAGGCAGAGTATGTGTCTGCAGGAAAGGCGTGTCAACAAGCACTATGGATGAAACAAGCTCTCGTTAACTATGGAATTAAACTCAACAACATTCCCATTCTTTGCGACAACAAAGGAGCTATTGATCTAAGCAAAAATCCAGTTCAACATGCTAGAACCAAACATATTGAAATACGCCATCACTTCCTTTGCGACAATGTACAGAAGGGAAACATCTCAATTGAGAAAGTTTCCTCATAGGACAACATTGTCGATATTCTCACAAAACCTCTAAAACGAGAACCTTTCAACTATCTTAGACTTGGATTAGGATTGATGGAACCTAGTGATTAGGTAAAACATTAGTGTAGACATTAGTTTAACCAAACTCGACACTAAACCAAAATTAGCATTCTGATCCGCGGATCCAACCGATAACAAAGGCGGATCCTTTGTTTTGGATCCGCCGGATCCGTCGCATGCACAGCCAAGTTTATTATTAAATAAACAAGAACAAGTACTATTCATTCCTCACTCCAAAACATATCACTCACAACATTCGACACCATTACAGTAAAAATCATAATTTAGGCTATTTTCTTCCACAAATTTGTGCTCCAAATATCACTGTAAGTATTCTCATCATGTTTATACTCCTGATCTGCGTCTAGGATTTCTATTTCATGCACAAAACCAAAACTTGGGGTATATGCATAATTCTTGAAAAATCATGAAGCATATTTACTGAATCATACTTAAACACATGTTTTTCTTAGTTAGGAATTACATCTCATAGCACATTGTCTTAATTTAACAAAAACCCCATGAAGATTTTCTTACTAAAACCTTCTAACGACTAGGTAAAATGATTTTTTTGAACATTGTTCATACAAATACAAAAACATTATCTTTTAAACATCACTTGCATCATGTCTCTTGAATGCTAAAGGGAATACATAATTAATATGTATTTTCGGGTACATTCAAACGTAGCTACATTGAAATAGGAGCGTTTGGGTTATCTCTCGTTTTTAATACAAAACTTGCATAAACTAAATTTTCATGCATCAAAAAGGGTCGAGATAACCGCACCTCCACATTGTCCCCATGTAGGCACACACTAGAAATTTTACACTTACTTTGATCATTTCAACTAAAACTATGTAACTTTTGTACTTAGGAAAATCATGCCTCCCGCAACAAACTACGATCACAAAAGAACCGTTAACTACTTACCTGAAGTCCACAAAACCAAAGGTCTAACCAAAGCCCAAGTCGACATTTTCAAAGCCTTAGAGAAAAAGTATGTCCATGAGGGTAGAGCCGTAGATTCCTCGTTCTATGAAGGAACCCAACTTAGGGAAAACTTAGCCGCAATTCGATTTGATACTCTTTTAGATATAGATGAACAAATCGTTCCTAGGTTCATTCTTGAGTTTTAAGCTAGTGTAGGTCTCAGTTCGAGTGACCAAGGTTACTTAAGTCTTCACTTTACTTTAAATGGAAATCATATCAACATCCCTCTTGATCAATTTGGTGAGGTCTTGGGCATTCCAAATCAAGGGACATGTATTTACTCGGAAAAATGGTCTTTAACAATCTTGGAATCCAATCTCGAAAGGACGGCACCATATGTCACTCCTCTCGCATCAAAAGAAGTGCTTAGGGAACATCTCTTCATTCCTAAGAACAACCCCACAAGGATGTATCGTGGCCGCGAAGTTGCTAGAGACCCATTTGCCATGGAACTCAATGAACTCAAGCCCGAATTCTAGAAAATGGAAGAGGTCTTAAGGGCCAATGTCATGTGTACGGTAGGAAACCGTGATCACATAAATGCGTGCTTGTGTCATATGATGTTCAACATCTCAACTCGTCAACCCTTCAATCTTGCGTATTATGTTGCTAAAAGGATGTGTGACATTCCAATTCAAGGCAAGATTGCATTACCTTATGGAATGCTCTTGACTCAACTCTATAGAGATTTTGCACCTATCCTTCCAAACTCCTTAGGATTTGTCCTAGAATACACAGAGATCCCACACACTTTCGTTCCCTTAAGTAACTTTCGAGTATCGGTTGATAAGGGCAAATGTCCTCGTGCACCAACATCATCCTCATCATCTTCAATGAGTGACGATGATGGTTTGCCAAATTCTAGGATTCCTCCACCCGAATACTTGAGCCATCTTCCTCCAATTCCAAATGAATCCGCTGAGTATCGCAACATTAAAGGAATGGTGAAGAATCTTGGTGTTTGGATGATGAAATTGCACAAAGGTATGAAGAAGTTGAAGAAGAAGCTTAGTTGAAGGAGTGTTTGGATTTGAACAATGTTAGACAATGTGATGTTAAACTTGTATGTGTCTCGACTTTATCTGATAATACTTGTTATGTATGTGTAATAACTAACATTTGCAGGTAGATAACCCTCATGGTTATCAATTTTCCGGGTTATAGCCTATGTTTGGCATAACACCTAAAAAGGTAAGTTTCTAAGAACGGATTAAACAATGTTCAATCATGTGTTAATGATATCATATTCAGATGATCTGTTATACATATTAGATAATAAGTAAGGTCTAAGTGAATTTTCGGGTTTTCGTCAAAAAACGAAAAATATGACATACGTTCTGTTTAGTTTTAGTATTTGGGACACGGATCCGGCGGATCCCAAAACTTGGTTCCGCCAAGGGTTATCGTTGGTTCCGCCATCCGCCAACTTGCAGATTTAGCGGATCCCATACTTTGGATCCGTGTTTAATCCAATTTGGATCCGCGGGTTCTACAGTAAAAACCTTAAACTTTTTCGACTCATCTCGATTCTTAAATCTTAGTGTTTAGTCTTGTTTAGGAATCTTTCACTGATTATAAAACATCTTAGAATCATTTAGGAATTCTTAGAAACTTAGGAGCAAAATTTCCCACCAAAATTTAAAATTTTGAATTTTAGGTGTGAGTTACCAAACTAATACAAAGAAGGAACCCTTTTTGGGGATCCGTCAAATCCGTGGAAACATCAAATCATAAGATTTTACACTATCTCCTTGTATTTACTGCAAATTCCAAACATATTACTCAACCCAAGCTCAATGGATTGACTTCCTTGATATGACCTTCATAAATCTTTGCTCCAAATCATTAGCAACCAACATTCTTCATTGGATTCACATCACTTCCAAACATAAATTTCCATGATCCTTCTGTCTATAAATTGAGATCTAAACTTGAAACAAGATTCACACCTTCATCTTCTTCTCCTGTACTTATTAGTTACCTAAGTCAACAATGACAAAGTCAAACAATTCTTCAACCTCAAAACCACTAAAAAGGACAGCACGAATCAGTGTAAAACCATGTTGCTTTGTTAACCTTTCAAATTCTTCCTCAGAAGAGTCATCACCACTAATCATATCCTCACCCATTGCTAGTGAAAACTTCCTTACTTTATCCACTCCAACTCCCTCAAATGTACTTATTCAAACACCTCCTCCGACTATCACTCCAGTAGGAACCACACCACCACCCGCTCCATCACAGTATGAGAAATCTCAATCATAACCAAGCTCACCAAAACTCCAACCCATGGAACTCTTTAGGACACCACCAACATCTCCACAACCATATCTTGAAGAGTTAGAAGATCTTCCACCTACATCAACCAATCCTCCACCAATGAGTCTTGAAAACTTAGAACCCATGCTATTCCATCCTCTCCATCCGAAGATTCATGGTCCTCTATACCGTGAAGCAACATTCCTCAAACCCAAGAGGAGATAAGTGCGGAGTTAACACAACTCTATGCTTTCTCGGGTATGGTTGACCATCGCCTTCATGAAGCCATGGACATTCAAAACATCCTAATGAACTCCCTCCAAACAACACCACCAACCAATGAACAACAACAACAACCATCCAACAACAACAACAACCAACCACCACCACCACCACCACCACAAAACTTGGAGCCTAGTCTTCCTCCCGGTTTTTCAAGTCATGATTGCGCACATTGTGAGAGAACATCTCACTTGGCCCAAAGGACCAACATTTTGGTCCATGAGCTTCAAAATGAGATGAGGTTCATCTTGAACCACATTCTTGAGCGTTTAAACGCCATCTCTCATCCTCCTCAATAGGAACTTTCTAGACTAGTTGTTAGGACTTTTTAGATTGTTGGTTTAAGATTTTTAGGACGTCTTTTTATTGTACTTGTAACATCATTTCATCATTGTGACTTTTGTCACAAAATTTTCAATATCTATGAATGTGATGTTTTATGCTTATGAGTGATCAACATATTGCATATTATCATTATCTTTGATAACTAGCATCCTTATATACCTTGTTATACTCTATATCATGATTGCTTTAGGTATAAATAATGATCAGACACTTACTTTGACTTTTTTAAGTCAAAACATGTTGAAAGGCTTGTTTGGAAGAACACTTCACATGCATTCTACTTCTTCCTAGAAGTCATTCATTACTACCAATTCATTTGCAGCATATCATACCCTTCAAAAGTATACGTTGGTACTCGAGAAATGGGGAGTATACATCGAGGGGGAGCATTTCATATTCTAACCGTTTGTTTTGTAGGTTCATGCATCATTTCCTTGATTACTCCATCTAAGGGAGTATAAAACAAGGGGGAGCTTTAAAGTTCTCAAAATCGCATTCCGCTACGCTACTCTTTTTGTTTCGACAAAAAGGGGGAGAAAGAACTAAGTTTGCGTTAACTGTGATTCATCACAGTACATACATTTTTTCAAAACTTTTCTTTAATAAACAAACTTAATATATATTTTTAAGAACTCATGCTATATTTATTCTCTTGCTCAAAAATATACCTTATGTTTTGTCATCAACAAAAAGGGGGAGAATGTTAATACAAATATCGTCCCAAAAACGTTATTTATATTTTTCGATCTTTGCTTAGTTTTGTTAATGACAATTACAAGGTATATCTTTTAGCAAATTATAAATACTAGCTTAAGTCTCATTAATACACATTTTACATTTTGCAAGATAACTTAGAATTACAATTTTACACTTTTACAAACTTATATCCTTAAAAGGAAACTTTATTTTTAAAGTTACACCATGACATCATGGCATACATCACAAGTGATATCTTTGTTAGATTGTGTAATATTTTGTTTAGATTCACAAGTTAGATAGTTGACATTTGTGGATCTTGGAAGATTTGGCAAGATATGCAAGATATGAAATGATACACCAAATCCCTTAGCTGTCAAGACCCACGGATCCATGTCCAATGAAGGACGGATCCATATTATGGGATCCGTGGGATCCGTGAGCTGGATATCAGCTTGTCTATAAATAGCAAGCTGATCATTTGGCTTTCTCATCACTCATATAGCTTAAACACACATATTCATTCAGTATATATCTTACTAACATCATTCATACTTGCATTTCACTTTGATCTTTCTTTTTGTAGAAAAGAGATCAAGCTTTCAAGGATCTTGATGAACTCAAATAAGTACATTTTATTACTATCATTTATCCTATTAATTTGACTTGTTTTACTATATTATGTATGAGGATTGATACTTAATCGTTTACTTTTGTAATTCTCAGGTAAAAACAAGCATTTGGTGAAACTTGGCGATTTTGGACTAATTATGGAGCAAAACATGCATAAAGTGAAGAGTCTACTGAAATGGACAAGATCAAGTCAAATCTGCTCCAGATGCGCCGCATCTCACTTATCACATGCGCCGCATCACTATCAAGATCTCACCAGATACGATCCAAGATACAAGAGGACATGCGCCGCATCCAAAGATGAAGATACGCCGCATCTTCTGGCGGTGTACGAATATTCCTGAATATTATAATCTTGGACCCCACGCGAAGTTAAGTACATGCGCCGCATCTACTTACTAGATGCGCCGCATCTCACCCTCAGACAGAAACTATAAATACCCCAAGACCAGACGAATTCGTGAGATATATAATATAACCGAAGACCAGAAACCTAGGACGAATTCAGTCAAGGCAGCAGCACAAGACACACCCAAATCAAAGATACAAGAGCTGTAAGAAGGTGCTGCATGTGTTTAATTCATTAAGTAGTTTTGTTTTATTGTGTTAGTAAACTTTAATTCATCAAGATTGGTGGCTTGTGTAACGTGACAACGGAAAGGTTGCACTCCCTTAAAACTGCTTTCTCATCAATTAAAGTTTATATGTTAGTGTCATTGGTGACTTTTATTAGTGCATTGATAACCTCTGTGGCTAGCTGAGCGTTGATCGGGTCGCCATGCCTCTGCCCTCGCCTGTTTATTAGATGCCTATGTATTCTATGGTCTGTAGAAAAGTAGGAGAAAGATAAACGGGATAGTCATAAGTAATCATTAAGGGTTTACTCGCCGATAAGATTAGAACCAACGAGAAAGGACTTAATCTCGGTGCGTTGCATCGAACTATACACTTCATATAACACTAGCAATAAAACAAGTGACAAACTGCTTATCATAAGGACAGCCCTCTTATTGTCTCGAGTATTTATCTGTGTACGTGTGTGCTACTTGCTGATTCGTGCCTATTGGTCTAGTTTATTATTTAATTGCAACCAAATCGTGCCAGTCTCTCAGGCTGAACCCCCCTTGCGTTAGATTAGATTGTATAGCTAACTTAATATATTAAAATACTGATTAGAATAACTAGATAATACGTTCCACTCTTAGTGATCGACACTCTACTTACCATTATATTCATACTGACCGGGTACACTGCTCGTTAGGTGTGTGTGTTATTGATAAGTCGGCTAAATATAAATTTAAAACTTGATTAGGCATTAAAACTGCTAAACCGCAACGACACACGCAGCACATCAAGTTTTTGGCGCCGTTGCCGGGGAGTGAATTGTTATTATCTGTTAATGTGATTAGTATTTTAATTAGGTTTTTAATTTTTTATCTAACCGCTAATTTTGTTGTGTATTAGTTTAATTTGCATTCATTGTACTATTTTGCATATTTTCTGTTTTTGTGTGTTTTTTGTTTGCTTTTATTTGTGTTTATTTTCGTTTGTGTGTTTTTATTTGTTTTTATTTTTCGTAATTTTTGTTTTCTGCTATCGTTGTACTGAGCTAAATCGAACGATACGGCGCATCTGATTTATCAGATACGGCGTATTGCGTTCAAATTTTTATAAAATACAACGCGTTTAATTAATTCGATACGACGCATCTTTTCCCCAAGATACGGCGTATCTGTTTTTAATAAGAAAATTTTTTCTAAGCGATAAAGTGATACGACGCATCTTTTCCTCAAGATACGGCGTATCTGTTTTTGATAAAAAAAAATTTTTCTAAACGTTAACGCCATACGACGCATCTGCTTTAGCAGATACGGCGTATCTATTATTTTAATTAAAAACAGTTTTCGAATTATTAAACAGATACGGCGCATCGATCTCTGTCGATACGGCGTATCTTCTGAATCAAAAATCTCGCTTTTTGAAACGTAACGAAAATACGGCGCATTAACTTTTGTTAATACGGCGCATTTGATTTTAAATAAATATCGATTTTTGATTAATTTAATTCGATACGGCGCATTCATAATTCCTAAGCGGCGTATCTATTTTCTGAATAAAGTCTGATTTAATTTTAACGATTATAAGATACGGCGTATCCAACTTTTTGGATATGGCGCATCGTCTGCAGACATCAGTAACTTTAGATTTTCGTATTCCATTTTCGTTGTTAGTTTTATGATATATTACTTTCTCGAGCATACCCTACTGATAGTTTTGTGTTGATTTCAGGAAGTGCATGACCAGGAGTTCCACGAAGAACTTGGTTCAACCTTTCGAAGATCCTGAACGAGCCCTACATTCGCTTAAAAGGCTTTTCAACACAAGAAGCTTTGATCTTTCAAGTTCACTCGAGCTTGATTACTTTTCTGAAGAAAAAGAGGAAGTTGAAACAGAAACAATGGGCGAAAACACTACCATGGAGGAATACATGAACAGTACCCGTGCTGATTACACTTCAGGAGTTGCTATACCAAAGTTTGATGATAAGTCAAAATTTGAGTTGAAGGGTCAGTTTCTCAAAGAGCTCAGAGAGAATGCTTTTAGTGGGACGGAACATGAGGATGCTAATGAGCATGTTGAAAAGGTCCTGGAGATTGCAGATTTGTTTACTTCAGAAGGAGTCACTAACGATCAACTCATGCTTAGAATCTTTCCAATCTCACTAAAAGGAGTTGCTAACAAGTGGCTAAGGAATGAACCTGCTAGTTCAATCACTACATGGGAAGGTTTGAAGAGCAAATTCCTGAAGAGATATTGTCCACCTGCTAAGACTGCTAAAAAAATGGAGGCTATCAACAGTTTCAAGCAAGAGCCTGATGAAACTCTTTATCAAGCTTGGGAACGATTTAAAGATTTATTAATAAAATGTCCTCAACACTATCTAACCCCTATGCAGGAGATAATATTGTTTTATCAAGGATTGGACGTGCCTACTAGACAGATTTTGGATGCTAAGGGAGCTGTACCTCAAATGAGTGCAACTAATGCTAGGAAAGCGATCCAAGAAGCTGCTGATCATTCTCAGAAATGGCACGATGGGACCTCTACTAGATCTAAGGGCAGCACTAATTTTGACGGGATTGCTGCTATTCAAGCTCAATTGGATAAAATTAGTAGAGAGATGAAGAAGCGAGATGAAAGAGTGTATGCTGCCCAAGTTGGATGTGAAAAGTGCGAAGGACCTCACTACACTAAAGACTGCCCGAACAAGAATGAAAGTGAGACGTTTGAAGAAGCATATTACACCCAATTTGGACAACCATTCCGACCTTCAGGGAGATTTAGGGAAGCTACACCGGGATTCTATCAAAAGAATAACTTCAATCCCGCTTATCAAGAAAGGAGGTAGACTTTAGATGACACTCTAAAGCAAATTATGGCCGATGCTGCTAAAAGACATGAAGAGAATACTGCTATGATCAAAGAAATCCGAGCTTCAACGGACACTACTACCAGAAATCAAGGAGCTTCGATCAAAGCACTGGAACAACAAATTGGTCAAATGAGCAAAGTTCTTCAAGAAAGGGGATATGGAAGTTTACCTAGCTCAACTGAAACCAACCCAAGGGATCATGTCAAGGCCATAAGCACCACTGAAGAAGTCACTCCTAACTTACCTAGAAGATCGATGAATGGTAATGATGATGCAAGACCCGAATTTTTCTTTAATTCTTCAATCAGTTTAAGAAGACTACTAAAAGAAAAGACAAAGATTGAAGAGGAGATCAAGGCTACAATGAAAGAAGGGAGCTCTGCAACTGATTTAAATGCCTTGCCTCATAAAGAAAAAGACCCAGGAAGTTTTACTCTACCTTGTTCTATTAATGATATATCTTTCAATAATGTGTTAGCTGACTTAGGAGCTAGTGTTAGTGTTATGCCTCTTAAGACATTCACTACCCTAGGACTAGGAAAATTAGCACCAACTAAGTTACTTATTGAATTGGCTGATAAAACGGTAAAAAGACCTGAAGGGATTGCTAATAATGTGCTAATTAAGATTGAGAAGTTTATTTTCCCTGTAGACTTTGTTATTTTAGATATGCCCGAGGATGTTAATGTTCCTTTAATCCTTGGAAGACCTTTCTTGTCTACTGCCCATGCTAAGATTGATGTGTTTAAAAGAAAAATCTCATTAAGGGTAGGGAATAATAAACTGGTCTATAAGTGCCAAGATCCTATTAAAAGCATAATTAGAGGTGTCTACATGCTAGGATTAAGAGAGCGTATGGACCTCGATCTTGAAGCTAGGCTTATGGGGGAAACATTGATTCAAAACAACTCAACTAATCCTAATGATGAGAACTTTGAGGAATTTATTGACCTAAATGTACCTACCGAACTTAGACGCGATGTTGTTAATGATTCCGATGATGAGTGGTATGATTGCGTAGTAATTAACAAACGTAGGAGAATAGTTGAGAAAACGTATTTGAATAATGATATGTTTATTGAACTACCACCCCACCTTGCTTACTTATGCTTATATGATAATAAGAATTTCCCGTCTATCATTTTGTCATCTCTGCTCGAAAGGGACAGGACTTTGTTTATACAGGTATTAAAGAAGAACGGCGTGGAAATTAAGGACGAGCAAGGAGTGTTCAATATTACTGAATTGGCAATGAGGGAGCGCGATGTTTCCGACTCCTTCAATGATCGATACTGAAGAGCTGAACGTGAGTCTAACTTGAAGACTCTGGAATAAAGACAAGTGCTTACCGGGAGACAACCCGGATTTATCTTTTTATTATTCTGTTTATGTGTCGAGTCAGTCAGACCGCATGAGGATACGGCGCATCTCAATTCTGAGATGCGACGCATTTCCTGCAGATGGTCATATCTTATTTTATTTTCCTGCATTTTTTTTTATTTTCGAATTTAAAACTTTTTATCAGTTTATTTTAATGCGGCGCATCCCTGGTTAAGGATGCGGCGCATCTTCTATTCTGATCCGTAATTATTCCGGGCTCGATACGGCGTATCTTTTTCCATAAGATACGGCGCATCGACTGACCTGATGATTTTCATTTTAAATTTTTATGTTTTATTTTTACCTAACTACTAATGTATTATGCAAGTTGAACCTTTCTTAATAATAGGTGTGTTTTAAAGTGTTGGTGGTATTATAGATTCCTGCATTTCCTGTGGATACATGATTATGAAGCTTAAACGTTCTAATCCACAAGAAAGATGATTTTTGCTCTACTACTAATGGAGGATCATACCGAGCAAATCTCAGGGGAGTTTTTCTGTTCTAATTCTTTTATTTTCCAGTTTTTAACCTTTTATACAAACAACGAGGACGTTGTTTAACTTAAGTGGGGGGATTGGAGAATTAGAACACTTAACATTTACTTGTCCTAAACTTTTCAAAATATGCTTAAAATGTGCTTAATATATCAAAATTTAAAATTTTTAGCATGTTTTTGTTTAAGATCTAAGTTGCATAGCTGCACACATGACGTTATTTTCAAAAATTGTGATTTTTCAAAACTCACAAATCTATGAGTGTGCCGGTGACTTGTAAACTTTAGAACTTGGCTTGTATACTATTCGAGACCACCATAATAAGTATTATTTTATATAATTGGAATGACTTGTCTAAATTGGTAAATTTCTAGGATTACACCCAAAAAGCCTTATATGTTATGTGTTATTAGCTAACTACACTGGTTAGTTAACCCCCGTATAAACCCTTTTGTTACTCTCATTTTTAGAGTAAGATACCCCTAGAAAAACACTCAGAGCCATTCCTTTCGTTTCTTACACCTATGTTTAAAATGTTTCGTTACACCCTTACACCTTAGCCTACCCTGTAGATTAGAATCCGTGGTTGGTTAATTGCTATAGGCAAAGTGTGTTTCCTTACATTATCTGTGTTCGTGTGCGTAATTCATTATCTATGGTTAGGTGGGGAAATTGCACAATGCAATTGGAGTGAAAGTAAATATTGTATATCTTTGAGTTTATTTTTCGTGTGTTTACTACTTTCACTATTACCGTTATTTCTGAAGTCATGAAAAGTATGGAAAAATTATCCAGAATTATTGTTATAGTGATGTGGTGAAATTTTACACATCTATGTTTATGCTTAGTAAAAAAAAAAAAAAAAAAAAAAAAAAAAAAAAAAAAAAATCGAAAAAATGAGAAAAGAAAAAGAAAAAGAAAAAAGTTGGAAGATTGATAAACCAACGATGTAAAGTTATGTAAGTGGTCGATATCACCACTATTTGTTGTATATTATATCTATGGATTGAATGGGAGTTGGCAGTTATGGGAACGTCAACTAAAGGTTATGCTTTGATTAAGATCTTGTTGAGTATAATTCGTGTCTACCTAAAGCATGTGTTTCAAGTGTTAAAGCGTGAGTTATTCGATGATATGAGTCTTATTCATGGGATGGTTGGGATAGCGATTAACCACACTTAGGATTTTAACTTATTTGTTTTGTTTATTTTTCATTTTACACCAATTTATATCCCAAATATTATCCATACCCTGTATTATTCTTTATCCAACCAAACCTTTGATTTATTGAGATTAGGGATTTGAGCAATCTTAAGTATCGTAGTCGTGGATTCGGGTATGTATTTATGATTTTGTCGCCCTTTTTGATATATTATTATTGGTGAAGTTTGGACCTATCTTTAACCTATTCGAGTAAAGGATTTGAGCAATTGCAAATATCGTGTTCGTGGATTCGATCATGTATTTGTGATTTTGTCGCCTTTTCTGGAATTTGAGATCGATAGTGAATAAGAATAATTAACCCTTAAGCCTAAAAACCCTTTTTACCGCTTTAGACTTGTTATTCCTTAGCTTTAGTGGGGGAGATGTGTATACTTGCCAAGCTTATGATAGAATATTCGTCGCGACTGGACAGTTAAACGATTAGATTTGCTTTTATCGAAATATTTTTATTTTACTTCTAATTCGTTAAGTGTTTAGTTGTGTGATTATGATAAAACGAATACATGCTTAAATATAAAAATACATCCTAATGTCTTTTAGGATACATTTTCATAAGTTTTAATCTAAGGTTTACTTGGGGACAAGTAAAGTTCAAGTGGGGGGATATTTGATGAACTCAAATAAGTACATTTTATTACTATCATTTATCCTATTAATTTGACTTGTTTTACTATATTATGTATGAGGATTGATACTTAATCGTTTACTTTTGTAATTCTCAGGTAAAAACAAGCATTTGGTGAAACTTGGCGATTTTGGACTAATTATGGAGCAAAACATGCATAAAGTGAAGAGTCTACTGAAATGGACAAGATCAAGTCAAATCTGCTCCAGATGCGCCGCATCTCACTTATCACATGCGCCGCATCACTATCAAGATCTCACCAGATACGATCCAAGATACAAGAGGACATGCGCCGCATCCAAAGATGAAGATACGCCGCATCTTCTGGCGGTGTACGAATATTCCTGAATATTATAATCTTGGACCCCACGCGAAGTTAAGTACATGCGCCGCATCTACTTAATAGATGCGCCGCATCTCACCCTCAGACAGAAACTATAAATACCCCAAGACCAGACGAATTCGTGAGATATATAATATATACGAGACCGAAGACCAGAAACCTAGGACGAATTCAGTCAAGGCAGCAGCACAAGACACACCCAAATCAAAGATACAAGAGCTGTAAGAAGGTGCTGCATGTGTTTAATTCATTAAGTAGTTTTGTTTTATTGTGTTAGTAAACTTTAATTCATCAAGATTGGTGGCTTGTGTAACGTGACAACGGAAAGGTTGCACTCCCTTAAAACTGCTTTCTCATCAATTAAAGTTTATATGTTAGTGTCATTGGTGACTTTTATTAGTGCATTGATAACCTCTGTGGCTAGCTGAGCGTTGATCGGGTCGCCATGCCTCTGCCCTCGCCTGTTTATTAGATGCCTATGTATTCTATGGTCTGTAGAAAAGTAGGAGAAAGATAAACGGGATAGTCATAAGTAATCATTAAGGGTTTACTCGCCGATAAGATTAGAACCAACGAGAAAGGACTTAATCTCGGTGCGTTGCATCGAACTATACACTTCATATAACACTAGCAATAAAACAAGGGACAAACTGCTTATCATAAGGACAGCCCTCTTATTGTCTCGAGTATTTATCTGTGTACGTGTGTGCTATTTGCTGATTCGTGCCTATTGGTCTAGTTTATTATTTAATTGCAACCAAATCGTGTCAGTCTCTCAGGCTGAACCCCCCTTGCGTTAGATTAGATTGTATAGCTAACTTAATATATTAAAATACTGATTAGAATAACTAGATAATACGTTCCACTCTTAATGATCGACACTCTACTTACCATTATATTCATACTGACCGGGTACACTGCTCGTTAGGTGTGTGTGTTATTGATAAGTCGGCTAAATATAAATTTAAAACTTGATTAGGCATTAAAACTGCTAAACCGCAACGACACACGCAGCACATCAGATCTACAGAACCGTAATCCTTTAGTTTCCTTACTGTGTGAATTGTAATTTGTTTCACACATCATTATCTATCATTTGTAATCAGTGAGTGTGGTTAGTGTTTTAGTCCTCAAAACACAAAGAGAGTAGGGAGTGGTTGTACCCTTGTAAAGAACTCGACATCTAGCTTAGTGTCGGTAAAGTATATAGGCGAAGTCAGGTTGGTTCTACCTTGTAAAAGAACCTGGTGTTTAGCTTAGTACCGGAAAAAGAAGTAAGCGACGTGTAAAGGTTTTCTCCACCTAGAAAGGGAGTTTGTTTCTTAGTGAAGGATAAACTCTCGAGTTGGAAGCTCGAGGAGTGGAGTAGGGCAAGGAAGAGAGTCCTTGTAGCCGAACCACTATAAACAACAGTGTTGTGTGGTTTGATCTTTTCTCTCTTTATCTTTTGTTTATATTGTGTGATTATTTGTTTGTGATTGTTTCCTTTGAATTAACATATAGTAACAAAGCAAATAAAACTCGAAAAACGGTAAAAACTATTCAACCCCCCTTCTAGTTTTCCACAAACCTGTTGTGCGTCCTTGATGTACACATTCTCTCTCCCCTGATGGTTACGATTAATCAATCCATGACGTACAAGTGAAATGATAATACCAAGGTAACAAGTTGAAACACTGATCATCTATAATTTGTATCATGAGATATTAAGCCCGATCACGTGAACCTGTTGTGCGTCCTTGGTGTACACATTTCTCTCCCCTGATGGTTACGATTAATCGGAATCATCATAATGATGTGTACATGAAGCATAATGACGTGTACATGAAGCATTGACTAGAAACCCTTTGTCACTGATTGTACCAGCCCGTGAAAAGATGTCGATTAGCATTCCATGACCATGTTCTTCAACACCTTGACGAATAACTAAAGATATGCTTTCATGATTTGTTGGAGAAGTACTGCTAGAAAGTATTCTTCAAACTGATGGTTGAACCAGCATATCTTCTTTCTTTATGGACTTTAGAGCATGTAGTGTTGAAGAACCTTGGTTTGCACGACTCCTGAACTGACGTATTCAGGAGTCGTATGACCATTTCTCAATCATCAATCAACATGTAGATTATTCACCCTTTCCCCCCCCCCCTCAAAAATTGCATATGCCTGTCAACTGCAATTTTTGGTTGAACAAGTGAATAAGAATATACTCCAATGTGCGCCGATCCACTTGAAGACTGAATAAGCACGGAAAGAGCATGAACCTTGTTGATGAGAATGGCCATAAATAAGAAGATTTCTCTTCTTCCAAAGATAAAGTGCACTTAAGCGTACACCTTTCTTTTCTTTGAGGAACGGGGCCTGAAGTGTTATCTGCAGACGCCATTGTCGATGAAGAGCGAGGCCTGAACTGATGTATTCAGACGTCATAGCTAATGAAGAACGAGGCCTGAACTGATGTATTCAGGCGTCATAGCCAATGAAGAACGAGGCCTGAACTGATGTGTTCAGACGTCATAGCTAATGAAGAACGAGGCCTGAACTGATGTATTCAGGCGTCATAGCCAATGAAGAACGAGGCCTGAACTGATGTGTTCAGACGTGATAGCCAATGAAGAAAGAGGCCTGAACTGATGTGTTCAGACGTCATCTCTCTCTTTTCTATATCTCTCATCTAACTCGTTACCAACCCCATTATCATTCTGTCGGCTTGATGTCGTGACCAATGATGGAGAAAACCCAGTATGATGAACTTGGGACTGAAGTAACATAACCCGAACTTGTGACTTAAACTTGTACTAATGCGTGACTAAGAGCGGTGTAGAGACTTCGTGCAACATTGAATCCCTAAGTACTCTATACTCTTCAACCAACCAACCATTAAGTATAAGACGTACATCACCTCTTGGATATCCACAACTTCGTGTGACACTGAGCACTACAACGTAACTCCTTAAAGTGATAGTTATTTTGTAATAGAGAGGAAGAAAAAATAACTAGATATCCAAGTCCTCGTCATTGTAAAGGTTAAATGCTCTAACAAGGATCTCGAAGAATCTTCATCCAACCACCCCGATATCTTCAGATGCTAAGTACACGCACTCGTGAAATTTCACTTCAACCTCAAATAAATAATAGTGAATTAACGACGTAGTCACATCTTGTGGTTTAAATGCCCAGATCTAGCCCTTTATGATGTTTTAAATGAACTTTGATAATGGTTTTAACCCGATCACGGTCAAGAGCGCATAACCCATCATCACGGGATTTTACAAATCTATGATTTAAACCGAGAAATAAGTTCTTTCTCAGAATTTTACAAAACCAAGAAGAAACCGTGAGACAGTAAAAAATTGACTGTGTTACAAAAGGTTTGATATTGGTGAATGCCAGCTTGGGTTAACATGCAAGAGATCAACAATAATTCTTCTCACATATGTATAATGCTTCACAAACCATATTAAGTAAAGTAGTATAAACTACTTCCCCCTGGAGGTTGACCTCATAACACAGTATACAAACCATACTAAGTAAAGTACTATAAACTACTTCCCCCTGGAGGTTGACCTCATAACACAGTACACCTTTCTCCCCCATGATCGTTTCGAACTTTCGAAAGCATCATTGACGTGTACGACCATATGCACGAGAAGATTTTGTCTTAAGCATCATCTATGACTTGCGGTACCGTCGAATATCCCGTGAGAATTGTTGATCACATCACAACTGTTAAACACGTTGGCCAACTGGACAACCTCGTACTCTGACAGCTATTTGTGACCACTTGATGAAGGAAACCCGATATACCAATATTGAAAAATGAAGTAGAAGTCCCCAAATTCGTTACTTAAGCTTGCACTATTGTTGATTGAAGAACGATGTAGAAGAAAACCTCTAAGTACCCTTATATACTCAACTAAGAGCCAAAGCCAGTACAACACCTCTTGAGACTATCCACATCTGCATATGCATGCGACACTGAGCACTACAATGTGACTCCTTGAAGTGATAGCTATAACCCATGAGTACTAGAATGTAACTCCTTACATTGGGTATAACTAGATAGTCCAAGTCCCAATCATAGCTTGTATACGACCAAGCAAGTTATCATTGAAATCATGCATCCAACCATCCCCGATTTCAAGATAACATAAGTAGACGCCTTCGTGCAATTCAACTTCAATCTCAAATAAAGAATACCAAATGAACTTCATGATCATCTTGAGCGGTTGAATAGCCAAAAAGAGAAGAAACATGCGCTAATTCTCCCCCTCAAAAGTGGCATGCAATGACATTTATGTCATAGCTGAGAGTCCGTGATGGTTGTGAATTTGTCAGGCACAACATAGATACATGGAAAGAGCCAAATAAAACTACTGCAAAGAAGATGGTGATTAGGACTCTCTTGTAGAAACCCCTCGTTTGTCTCCTCATCAATAGTTTAGCAGATTAAAGATTCACTGAAGCTCATAATATGCCAAAAGCGCTTGATGAAATGTGTTTAACTTTAGAATGAGTAAAGGGTTAAAACACGTCTCTGAACAATCCACCTCGTCTTTTTCAAGTCTGACCACCTCTTGAGAATATCTCGCACTACAATCCCATTAGAAACCTGAGAAACAACGATCTCTTGATGAAGCTTGATAAATGACAGATCCGCGACTTATACTTGCACTAAATTTGTGATTTAGAACCTATATTGAGCACAACAACGTAACTCCTTTAAATATAGGTAGTGGTATATACCCAGCCTTCCATCCTTTATTGTATATATCCGCCTCTTGAACTTCCAAGTCTAATCACTATAAATACGCTCGAACAAGGATCATCAAACATCGTGCATCCATCCAACCCCGAGATATTTGAGACACTAAGTACACGACCCTGTGAGTTACCAAACTACCCAAGCTACCATAATTTCCCAATTTCAACCGATCTCGTAGCACAATCTTATCCCAAAAAAAAACTAGTCAAACCCTGTAAGCTTTATTATGTCAAAATCCAAGTCCAGCCTACTTGTCCAAAATTAATTTGACGGGATTTTACAACTCTTGAGATTTAAACCGAGAAATCGAATCTTTCGCGGGATTTTCTAAAATCAACAAGAGGAACCGTGAAATCAACAAGAATAACCAAGAGTGAATTGCAATAATAATCTTCAACATTCAAGTCAAAGAAGTCAAATCTCAGCTTGATCAAATCGCAACAAGTCAAGTCACAGTTTGTCAAATCGCAACAAGTCTAATCGCAATCAACCAAATCGCAATAAGTCAAATCGCAAGTGTCAACTCGCAATGTCAAATCGCAACTGGTCAAGTCGCAATCAGTCAAATCGCAACAAGTCAAATCACAACTTGTCAACTCGCAATTAACCAAATCGCAATTTGTCAACTGTCACTCAAATCGCAAAGATCAAATCACAGGCTCACTCAAATCGCAGGAACCAATAGGACAACGCTGGCAAATCCACAACTCTGTAATCACGTTGACATTCATATACCCAAATACAAGCCGTGACGTTTTAAACGAATCCGATAATGATATCCCGTAGTTATATCCAGTAAACCCGATTAATCCAATCCCAAAATAATACCCAATCTCGGATAACGAAGCTTATTGTAACCGTGGTCCAAAATTATAACCCAAAGATATCCACCAAATACCAAAATTATCAACAACAAACTAATGATAATTTGGGAGCACAAATTCAGCCCACAACTAGCAAAATCGTCCTTATGTCCACACAAAGATTCAGCCCAACACGGATATTCTCAAATCCGGCCCAAAGTTAGATCCGGATTAACAAACCCACTCCAAATCCTTTAACCCCTAATTATTTGGTATATACTACCCTTAAGCTTCCCTTAATCAAACCCTAAACCAATCCCTTATCACAAAAAAACGCAACCACACCTAAAAACATTCACTCACCTATCCTTTCTTCTCTTGACACTAATCACCCTTAACCCTAAATACACAACAAGCAGCCAAGCAATTTTTCATTCACAGATCAAGAAAAAAACTTGACTCTCCTTTTCTCTTTGTTAATCCGAACACGACAATCACCCTAAACCTTTTAATACGCAGCCACCTTATCGGTTCCTCCTTAATCTTAACCCAAACGTGTAAGGAAAATTGAACCCACAAGACTTGCTTCAAGATCTCTTCTCAACGAGGTCACTGGTAGGCGTTTTAATTTCTACTTGTGTTTGGTTAATGAAGTGAAGAGAGAGTAAAACTGTTGTGGCTGTTTTCTTGTAGTTCTCAGTTGATGTCAAACTTTTCGAATATTGAAAATACTGAGAAGTGAAGATGGGATGATGTAGGTAGGCTGTTAATATCGATTGTTGTAATTGGATTAGTTTTTGAAAAAAATGGTTTTGTTGTTGTAATTGTTGTCGAATAAAAAAATCAGTGATTTGTTGTGATTTGATTGTGTACGTTGTTGTTGTTAATCGTTTTTACTTTCTTGGATTTGACTTCGTTTCTTGTGAGTTGACTCTTGTTCTTGTTGTAATTAAATTGATTGGGTTTCTTGGTTGGTGAATGTTAACTGGGTTGTAGTTGGCACTGTTAAGGTTCTTGGTATGATGTTGTAGTGAATTTCAAGAGGTTGTACTGATTAATGATTGTAAACGAATTGGTGATGAATCAGTTGTTGTTAATTTTCTTTGGTGCTTTTCTTTGGGATATCTGAGATCGTGGATTTAGATTGATTTTGGTTTATGACTAATGATGTTCTAACTGAGATTGATTTGTCCGGGATCAGTTTGAATTAGTATGAACTGAACACCAATCGTAAAACAGCAAGACACAATGACCAAGTCGCAACTTTAATCAATTTGAATGCCAAATCGCAATGAACATATCAAATCGCAACTGCTATGTCAAGTCGCAACACCACAAATCGCAGGTCACTTTCAAAAAAGTACTAGTCTCACTTTCCCAGTTTTGTCTTCTTTTCCGGTTTTAGCTAAAAAACAAACTGCAATCTCAGATCAGTCAAAACGCAAGTGAAATAATTCATTTGAGTTCAAATCGCAGCTAAGAATCACCCAAGTCGCAACCAAGAACAACACCTTTTGACAAAAATGCAACCAAGAAAAATTTTTCACCCAAAGAACAACACCTTTTTGACAAAAAAAATGCAACCAAGAACTTTTCACCACGAAACAATTCAACCGACCAGGAAAAACGTAAAACCAATTCGGACCAATTATGTGGCAAACGACAACAAAAGATACGATTACTACCACAAGCTTCACTTAAACACTTAAACAAATCTAAAGTGGTGCAAACCATAACAAAAATCTTTCGTATAAACCAATTCGGACCAAATTTAAGTCATCAAACTAAAACAAGTGAATGAAACCCAGTTAAAGCCCATGAACAATTAAAGCCCAACATCACAATGAGACTTGTAAACAAATTATGACATACGAACAGCCAAAAAATATGGACAGCAAGCATAAATGATGTACGAACCAAAATAATGAGAAAAAATATGAAAAAACCGCGAATCCAAGTCCAAGCATACACAATCAATCGAACCTAAACATGACTCTTGATACCAATTGTAATAATGAAATATATTGATTGTGTGGATCGGGTGGTCTTGGATTATGGAAGAACACTTCCATGTTTGAGTTAGAGAGAGAGAGAGAGAGAGAATGAGAGAGTTGGGAACTAGTGAGAGAAACTGAAAATATTAGATTAGAATGAAAGTGTGAGGAGTTCCAACCCTTCCCTTGTGTGGGAAGGGGCTTATATAGGAACTAACATATGGTGCCCCTAGTGGGCTGTGGAGTGAGCTGACAGTGGCTAAAGACCCGACCCACTCCACAAATATAAATATAACTACACTAATAATACTAATAATACTAATAAAAATAATAAGCCTATGAGCTACATAAATGCTAAATAGATACTCGGGGTGACCGAGTCTTCACATGAATATTTATATTCCTAACATCCTGGATGTTTTTACAGCACGTCTATACTTTCGGGCAATAATAATAAGATAGTAAGGGCTTTGGTGTAAGCCTTTTACTAATTTGGGGTGTCACACTTAGTATCTAGCCTTGGATCCCATTATATAAGTGTAAGAACACTTATTATCCAATTAAAAATGACCTATGACAATAAATATGAAGGAAATGATCGGCCACAATGATTATGAGGAGTAAAACCATCATTTAATATGAAAATGGTAACTGCAGCATCAGTCAAACCGATAAAATTAGGATCCATCCGACCGGATGCTCTCTTCCAATGCCTCCCATCCGAATCGGATGCGGGCTCCATCTGATCGGATGGAGTCCTCTTGTACTCACAATATTGACTTTTCCTTAACTTTTCTTGTTGCATGCTTTGTCCTTCATTTAAGTGCTGATTTCTTCCATAGAACTTGATATTTTCTTGACATATGAACATGGAAATCTTGTCACTATCAAATCCTTGAGTCCTTGTGTGGTTTCTCTCTTGTCTCCATCTCGAGATTCTTCCAAATGTGCATAATCACTCCAATTCTTCGTCTTTTCATCATCTTTTCCTGTACTTGGCTACATTTACTTGCATATACACTTTTTCATGATTAAGTAACAAAAACATATAAATATAACCAAATATGATGCACAAAACTAATGATAACGCTACTAAAAACATGCTCATTCTGAGCTTTATCAATGATATTAAATCTGATTAGGGTTTGACTTGACAAAATGAAACCGAGGGAATGTTTGGAATGATTCGGGATCGGGTTCATTATTATTGACCCGAGGGAAGTGTGTGCGTTAAGGGTGTTAACCATTGGAAGTGTGTGCGTTAAGGGTGCGTTAACGCACTTGCGTTAACCCTTTAACGCCACGTTAAGGTGAGCTAAAAAAAAATCATTTCTACCCCTTCTAGATTACTATGTATCCGTTGTGTTTAAAAAAAAATTACAAAACACCCCCTTGGTTCTTAAGCGGGATAATCAAATTCAAATTCAAAATTCAACGACAAGTGGGATAATTTAATTTCGAATTCAAATTTCTGGGTGCCTATATATACAACACCACCAGAGTATTATTATCACACACACAAGTCACACACAACTTACACACAGATTCTCAACAATGTCTCGCAAAGATTTCTCCCAACAATTCCCAACTCACCGTGACTTCTCCCAACAATTTCCAACTCACCGTGACTTCTCCTAACAATTTCCAGAACAACACGACTTTACCCAGCAATTTCCAAATGAACCGGTGAACACTCCACTGGAAGATATCTTTCCGATGTTCACACCAGAAAATGAACCGGCCAACAATCCACCGGCTATGGAAGAACAACCAAATCCACCGGTTGTGGAACAACCGGCAAATCCGTTTGGACTGAGTGAGGATGAACTCCGACTTCTGGAGCAAGATGAGGAAGTGAGGAGAGAAATAGAACAACACGAACTAGAAGAGGAAGCTGCTCGTATGGAACAGGAGAGAAATTGGTTTGATATTATGGAAGGAAAGTATTATCATGGTTGTCAGGATCCCGATCCTGATCTTAGGATCTTACGATTTTACGATACTGCAAAGCAAAAACGATCCGGATCTTACAAAGGATCTTTAAAAGCTTAAGATCTTATAGGATCCTGATCTTTACCATAGGATCTTAAGGACTAATACGATCCGATCTTACTTTTCTCGAACCACAAACTAAAAAAGTATGGAATGTATTTCGTAGAATTAAAAAAAAATAAAAAAAAAAAATAAAATAAAAAATAAAAAAAA
This sequence comes from Artemisia tridentata subsp. tridentata, assembly GCA_021014915.2. Taxonomy (NCBI): domain Eukaryota; kingdom Viridiplantae; phylum Streptophyta; class Magnoliopsida; order Asterales; family Asteraceae; genus Artemisia; species Artemisia tridentata. Next base: position 85,723,953 of record CP139508.1, read on the forward strand.
ACATGTTAATATTCTTAAAAATTTCATAATCATAATTTAAGACAATATTTCTATGAAATATTTACATAATTTGTGTTTATGATATATATTTATTTATAGATTTGTATAATATTACAAAAACTATTAACAAAATGACATTATAGTAGGATCTTAAGATCCCGATCCGATCTTACAATCTCGATCTTGCAAAGACGAAATTGATCCTAAGTAGGATCCCGATTTTGAAAACCTTGTGAGACATTTGGGACAAAAACGGAACACACGAGGGCTATTGGACTATTCGAGACATGCTACCCGTAGACTAACATATTTGGATTTATTGGACTATTCGTTTGGTTATTGTTTGAGTTACAGATTGGTTTACCGTTCAAGGTTTAGGGTTCAGGGTTTAGGGTTTAGGGTTTAGTGTTTGTATAAATACTCGTTATATTATAAATTACCCGGGAAATTGATTTTCAATAAAGTCTTTTGACTTGGAAACGTTCGCTAAATGAAAGAGTCATGGCGAAATTTTGTTATTTCCAAAGATTAATTTTGTCGTAAGTTCAAACTTGTTTTAAATCATAAAATAAGTATATATACCTTGTACTAAAAAATGGGATTATGGGAAAATACCGACGATTACCAATCGACTCATCTTATTTGATATGATTGTTGTTAGTTATCTCTTTGACTTCTTTTCGTCATCTCGTCTCGACTCGAGTTATCGTCAATACTCTTCTCGACTATTCGGTTATTCGTTTTTTTGGAGTGAGTACTTGTGAGTCCTTGTTCTCTACCGTTACACGAATGATGATACCAAACCCTTTTAAAAGGCTAAAACGAGATTATTTTTGGAAATGAGAATGATTAACTTTTGAAAACTCTTGCGCATTTTATTTTTTTGGTGAATATCGTGCCAAGTACGTTGCGTTGCGATACGTTGCGTTAAATCGTTTGATACGATATTCATTTTCTTTAACTTTTACAAAATTTGAATATATTAGAGTATTTTCTTTTGTTTTGTTGGCGGATTTTAGTGTGACTTAATCTTAATACCGCCAATTTTGTCCATATAATGTTGAATTACGGATAATCGATACCCGCGGGGAAACCTGAAAAACCGATGGATAATATTAATCAGGTATCCGGTGAGATATGGGGCGGGTACGGGTATATTACAAACGGGTTCGGGTACGGGTACACTAAAATCCGCCCCAAACCCGAACCGTTGCCATCCCTAGTTACCGGCTATAGCCGGTTTTAACCGCCACGTCAGCACCATTAGCCTTTTTTTTTTCTTTTCTTTTCTTCTTTTACAAATCTTGCCACGTCATTTATAGTTAAACCAAACCACAAATTCAATAGTAAACCCGCAATTAATCCCTTTACCCGATCATTTGTAAACACACAAAATAATCAATAAACCCTAATCAAAACACACATTCTTCTGGCAAACACAAACACGCAAACAATGAATCCAAATAACAACAAAGGTATGTTTTTTAATGTTTTCACATATCAGTTGATGATTGATTGTACAATAATTAGTATCAGGCTTTTGATCTATAAATGGTGCTATTAGTGGTTGTTACCGATTCTAATGTAAAATGGGGTTGTTTTGTATTTTATAATGGTTGTTATGCTATGTCTAATGTATGCTCTGTTTTTTTGTTTGTTTTCCATACTCTGATTTTCGTATACATAATGGTTGTTATGCTATGTCTAATTAAGTGTTTTGTGTCTGAGTATTTTTTGTTGCCTGTTTGTGAGTACACTGAGAGGTCTAAATCAATGAGAGCATTGGAATGTGCCTAGTTTGTGATTGGCCAGTAATGAGAGTACCTAGCAGAATTGTTTGTGCTTGGCAACCAATGAGAGGTCCAAATGCAGCCTATTAGAGTACTGATGCGTGGTTTTGCGACCTTACAACAGGTTTTACCTCTCGAGGGATCTCAAGAGGCTTGCAATCCCCACCAGGCAGTGTACCTGACCGATGTAGTATAGTGTAGTGGCAAGTACCGGGGGATTGATCGTTCTCTAGGGGAATAGTGTCGTTAGAATTGAAAAACTACTCTAATAGGTCTAAGGGTGAGGGAAGATTCTTTTTGTATTTTTTTATATTTTTATAAAAGCAAGTAAAATCTCGTGTTTGAAGGAGTGGGCGGAATTAGTTGCTAGTCAACTAACCCAAATAACTACAATTACAAATAAAATAAAATAACTGAAAATAAAAAGGTTGTGGAACTTATATGGAGAGAAATGTGTTTACTTAGATTTCCTTACTCCCTAACTATCTTTTACCGGTTGATTAGTGTGTATTAATTGCGTGGATGACGGGTGTATTCCTTAATACCAATCGTGGAGTGGCGTACGTACTTCCCCAACTCTATAAGCTCCTACTTCACTCCTATGTCGAGCCGGCTAAGAAGCTCCTAACATGGGATCACTAGAATTCGCTCATGCATTAAATACAACCATAAAAACCTTAGTACGCATTGGTTCATGTTTCTTAAGACGTTCAAGCAAGTTACCGTATAGGAGGTTAGCCAGTTTTCTTAAGCCTAACATCGATAAACAATCATCCAATACAATTAATAACACACCAACAACCAATAATCAATAGTTAGGTTTCATTAGATCTAAGCAAACACAAGATAAATCTAGCCTAGCATGTTAAATAAAAGACAAGAACAAGATATAATCAAACAACACATAGACATATTGAATGATTAATTGATTACTTATCTTCAATTGAACATGGGAGATCCAAGGGTATAAAACCCTTAAAAGTAGCAGAAAAATCGTCTTAGGGTTTCTCCTCACAAAGTTGCACACTAATGACTAAAAATTATGAGAATATATATAGAAAATCAGATCTGACAGCGTCACGTTATAGAGCTGACGCCGTCACCTCACCGCGGTTAGGGTTTCTTGATGGCCTTCTTGACGCCGTCCCCTTTTAATCATCCAAAATCCTCTCTGGCGCGTCAAGGGTTGACGGCGTCACAATGGTGCTTGACGCCGTCACAGGTACTTTTCCAGCCGATTTTGAGACTTCGTCGTTTTCTTCACTTTTATGCTCCAAAAACGTCCAAAATGCTTCATTTTCCATATTTCTTCTCCAAAGTACCTAAAATGACAAAAGGAACGATTTAGGGCAATATTTGATCAAATAAATACGATTTAGGGCTTAAATGACCCCCTAAAAGCGGTACACTTTTCGCTTCATCAAATACCCTTACACTTGAGATTTGCTTGTCCTCAAGCAAATGCGCTTTTATTCTAATCAAAATACAAGTTAGGGGTCATTTAACGCTAATATAAAAGTAATTACAACAAATAGTCGTTCCACTTTAATCATAATAAGCACGGAGATTACAGACTAGCACCTCACAAGTAGTGTTTAGATACTCACATCTCTCAGGTGTCATAAAAGTATATCTCATAAATGAAAATGAATAATATCTCTCACTACCTGTCATAGCAAATAGATTACCATAGGATTGGGAAAGGATCAAAAACCTCCTCCACTAGGCGTAAGCACCTAAGATAAACTATCAAAGAGGGCTTTTAAACGGGTTATAACGTTAGGTGTAGGGATATGATAAACACGGTTTTGTTGGATAAAGGATATTTTACTGGTGGCGAGTTAAAGATCTTGATTAATTACATGTATAATATGGCGTTGCTAAGCCAAGACTAGACTCGACTTAAGCTAATGAAAAAAAAATAACAAAAAGATAAAATAAACATAAAATGAAACGGGATGGTAATCCGTTTTTTTTTTTTTTTTTTTTTTTTTTTTTTTTTTTTTTTTTTTTTTTTTTGCATACACTCTTGCCCTACCATCCAAAATAATACATCGTAGGGGGGTTGTATCCCCCTTACACTTGAACTTTTACATAACTTTACACTTAACTATTCTAATGACTCGAATTAAGATAATCGAAACACTTGGAGTACTTTTAAAATATTTAGCACATATGGGGGTAATAATGTTGTTCTTCCCCATTACTCCATTACACTAGTACTTTACCCATGAGTCCCAATCGTCCCAAAACAATATGTACAAGGATATGACTCGACTTAGCAACCATGTAATCAATTAGATAATTAACTTGGGGTTTAAACAAATGTTGTCACAATAATGCACTAAAAATGAGTGCATACAAGGTAGGCTAAGGCGATTTGGGTGTACATTTAAGTGGGGGGTAAACAAATTCTTACTTTAAGTAAAATGCTTAAAGTTAGAAACGAAAAGATAGGCTCTGAGGGGTGTACTAGGGGTATCGTGTACTAAAAATGAGTACAACGCAAAGGGTGTGGGAGAATTACTTGACCAATGTAGCCAATGTAATTATAACAAAAACACAGGTGTAAAACAATGGGTTAGTCCTAATGCCTCTTATCATGTAGTAAATCTAACTACACGAATGTAGTCTCACTTGTGGCCTCGGAATGGTCCTAACGCAAGTTCTAGAATCTAAGTGCTACCGGTACACACATCATAGCATAAATGCTTTTCCTACCAATTCTAGGGGCGAACCTCACATATTTTGGGGGTGGAAAATTTTTTAGTGGTACGGTTTTGTGCTAGTCATATAACTCCTATCCGTGAGACGCTCATTAAGACCAAAGTTTCACTCCTATATGTTGTAAAAAATTTTAAATTTGGCACTAAAATTGCCTTAACAGGTATTTCTCTCAGTTTTATTACACATCTACCATTAAACAAATGAAAAATCAAGCGTAATAGCATTCTCTAAGGTATCGTACTTTACCCCCCTTACACTTAAGATGAACATTGTCCCCAATGTTCAAATAACAAGATGTAAAAGTAAATAAGGTAAAAGAATGAAATCAAATACTCCCCTGATTCGCTCGGTGGATAAAGAGGTAACATGGTTAGATCTTCTTCCAAGGTAATGTTGAAGCTTCAAGATTAAAGCAGCGCCAAAAGCTAGATTCCACATACATCTCCTTGTCTAAAATAACCTGTTAAACCTGAGAAAACAAACACGAAAACCTGCATAACATCGGCGGGATAAATCTGTATAAGGATATAATGCTTGTGGAATGATTATTTTGCAGATTCCTGGAGTTTATAAGTTAGAGATTTAATAAAGCATTTTATGATTCCGGAATAAAAACAAAACTTTCAAAAAAAATTCCAGAAAACTGTTCCTGACGCCGTCAGAAGTGATCTGACAGATTTTTCATGTTAAGTTTCCGGAAAATTTCTGGAAAAACTCAATCCTTATTTCCTGGAAATCCTGCAAAATATCATTATGACTCGATACAAGCATTTGACTCAAACAATTACTAATATATATGTTAATTTAATATTGTTATGATTCATGTTCATTTGTTCTAATAAACCGATTTGGATTTCCCTTACACTTATTTTTTGCAAAATACCTTTATATGTAGTTAAGACGAAGTTAAAAACAAGATAAAGCATTTTCACAATTTAGTTTCGAACATGAATCAATAATAATAAAAATTAAACATACATACGGAAGCAAATAAAATCAAACAAATAAATAAACACACAAAGCAAATAAAGCTTGGGTTGCCTCCCAAGAAGCGCTTGTTTTTGTTCGAGTCACGAGCCTGACTCTACCCTTATTTAACGGATAAAGGAGAGGTTTTTCCTACACTTAGGATTAAGTGCGGGTGATAGTAGCGATACACACCATCTCGGTGGAAGTATGTCGCGTGAGAAAAGATTGACGGATGAATTATATACTCAAAGGGGTGTGTTCCGTTCATCATAACCCTACCTAGTTTACTTTGGTCAATGGGTGAATTAAAGTTTCCTCCTAAAAAGGGATCATCTTCTATCAACTTTGAGAGACTCCTAGTTGGGAATCCATCTTGACCTAATAAACCCGGTTTAAACCTATAATGTTTCTTGTGATCAATCATGAATGGGTGATGTAAGTATGTAAGGTCATGGTTCACTCCTATATTAGCTTCCACTCCACATGGCCTAGAGTCTACTACCTTAATCTTAACATTACCCGGACTACATGGTTTGATGGGTGGATCGGGACCTTTTTTAATTCCTAAATTCACATCTAAAGATGGAAGATTAGGTAACGGTTTTGGTTGAGGCTCCGGTTCATCAAAAATAGGAAATCCCCTAGAACTAAGAGTAAGGTTGTGATCACTATAAGCATTCAAACCTATATCCTCTAGTTGTGTTTGGTTCAAAGGTTCTATTTCCATCGGGATTCCTAAAGTCTCTTCTACTTCTTCCGGGTAAGTCACGGGCGGTGTGTGTGCCTCAAATGATGGTAGGACTTGTGAGGTACTTAGCGGGCTTATGTTACTAACCTCATCATTCCTTGTGTCAAGATCACCTATATCCTCATCATGGGTTTTGGTAGAATTTAAACCTAACGTTTTCCCTAATATCTCAAGTGCTTCTCGAGGCATCTCAACTTCTATATCCGAATCATAAGGATCATCCTCAATATTCTGACTGCTATATTCAAATTGCCCAAAAGATTCATCATGTGTTTCTTGAGATTCATCGTCATCGATCATAAAACCTAGGTCTTTTTGATCAATGTGATCATGCTCGGCTAGATCCTCCATCACATCAAGATCACCTAAGTGTTCACCCTGTATTATGGTAGTGCCTAACCATGACATGCAGCTAGGTGGCTCAACTCTAACCGTCTCAGAATCTTGGTTTGATTCTAAGTTCATGTTCTTAGAAACTAGGTCATCTTGCTCATACAAATCCACCAATTCGTTCCACTTATGGGTCATGGTTAGGAAGCTTTCCTCAAAATTCATCCAAAGGGCCTGACTAAAAGGAATTGATCCAGATAATGCTCGTCTAATAGAAATCTCACATGCATAGAATTCATTAAACCCATCTAACCTTACCCCTAACTCCTTTTGGAAATCACAAAGATCACACAAAAATTCATAGGAATGATAAGAAACAAATCTATTGGTGAAATATAATTGTTCCTCAATTGTCAATGATCTAAATGGAATTTCATCCATCATAGTGACAAATGAAAATGGTTTTACAAACAAAGGGCACAAAGAAAAAGATAGACTACAAGAAATCCTAGAAAAATAAAATAAAAATCTCACTAGAAAGGAATCTAGTGAGTAGACCTAATAAAATAAAAATTCAACCTAAACAATAACTATTCCCCGGCAACGGCGCCAAAAACTTGATGCGTGGTTTTGCGACCTTACAACAGGTTTTACCTCTCGAGGGATCTCAAGAGGCTTGCAATCCCCACCAGGCAGTGTACCTGACCGATGTAGTATAGTGTAGTGGCAAGTACCGGGGGATTGATCGTTCTCTAAGGGAATAGTGTCGTTAGAATTGAAAAACTACTCTAATAGGTCTAAGGGTGAGGGAAGATTCTTTTTGTATTTTTTTATATTTTTATAAAAGCAAGTAAAATCTCGGGTTTGAAGGAGTGGGCGGAATTAGTTGCTAGTCAACTAACCCAAATAACTACAATTGCAAATAAAATAAAATAACTAAAAATAAAAAGGTTGTGAAACTTATATGGAGAGAAATGTGTTTACTTAGATTTCCTTACTCCCTAACTATCTTTTACCGGTTGATTAGTGTGTATTAATTGCGTGGATGACGGGTGTATTCCTTAATACCAATCGTGGGGTGGCGTACGTACTTCCCCAACTCTATAAGCTCCTACTTCACTCCTATGTCGAGCCGGCTAAGAAGCTCCTAACATGAGATCACTAGAATTCGCTCATGCATTAAATACAACCATAAAAACCTTAGTACGCATTGGTTCATGTTTCTTAAGACGTTCAAGCAAGTTACCGTATAGGAGGTTAGCCAGTTTTCTTAAGCCTAACATCGATAAACAATCATCCAATACAATTAATAACACACCAACAACCAATAATCAATAGTTAGGTTTCATTAGATCTAAGCAAACACAAGATAAATCTAGCCTAGCATGTTAAATAAAAGACAAGAACAAGATATAATCAAACAACACATAGACATATTGAATGATTAATTGATTACTTATCTTCAATTGAACATGGGAGATCCAAGGGTATAAAACCCTTAAAAGTAGCAGAAAAATCGTCTTAGGGTTTCTCCTCACAAAGTTGCACACTAATGACTAAAAATTATGAGAATATATATAGAAAATCAGATCTGACGGCGTCACGTTATAGAGCTGACGCCGTCACCTCGCCGCGGTTAGGGTTTCTTGATGGCCTTCTTGACGCCGTCCCCTTTTAATCATCCAAAATCCTCTCTAGCGCGTCAAGGGTTGACGGCGTCACAATGGTGCTTGACGCCGTCACAGGTACTTTTCCAGCCGATTTTGAGACTTTGTCGTTTTCTTTACTTTTATGCTCCAAAAACGTCCAAAATGCTTCATTTTCCAGATTTCTTCTCCAAAGTACCTAAAATGACAAAAGGAACGATTTAGGGCAATATTTGATCAAATAAATAAGATTTAGGGCTTAAATGACCCCCTAAAAGCGGTACACTTTTCGCTTCATCAAGTACACTGAGATATCCATTGAGACTACAAATACAGGCTTTTGAACTGTTTGTGAGTACCCTGAGAGGTCCAATGTTTGTGAGTACACTAAGAGGTCCAACTGAGACTTCAATTGCTGCCTAGTTGGCCACCAATGAGACTTGAAATGCAGCCTAGTTTGTGCGACATTGCTTCATTGTTTGGGATACCACAAAAGATGACCAAATATGGGAACACAATGGATTCTTCTGCAATGGTAAACCATCAAAAGGTTTTTCTTTGATTGTGATATAGTTTAACATTTGAATCAATAAAATTGATCTAACAGTTGTTATTTGTAGATGTCATACAAATTTCTTCTGATTCAAGCAGTTCAGAATCAAATGATGGTGCTCTCAACATCCTTCATGGCCTCCTTGCTTGGTATTATCCAGAGCAACATTCTGATTTAAGTAATGATACTTGGGAAGTGGAACCTATCCAAGCCATTGAACCTCCAGAGGAACTCCCATCTCAAGCTCCTATCCTGGCTCTCCATGTGCAAGTTCAAATACCATTTGAAAAGGCACACAAAAAGAAATTTACTCAGGATATTGTCTTGGGAAGGCCGTGTAGGAAGAATCCTATAGGTTTTGGAGCACCTTCTAGAAGCCATAGGAAAGGCAAGAGGAAGATGGTTTAGGGGTTTAGGATATACATTAACAACTTTTGTGTTTTGTAAATGGTATTTGGTTAAATTCTGACATTTAATTTGAATACTGATTTTCCCTTATGTATGTACTGTATTATGTTTTGAATATTCTCCTTTCTGTATTTCTCAGCAACTTGCTGGTTTTGGTTTTCAATATATGAATAAAAAGTCTTCAATGTTCAAAAAAAAAAATGGTAGCAATTTGTGTTTTGTAAATGTAATTATTAAGGGTACAATAACTGGTAATTATGTAAGTATTTTGGTTTGTTAAATGGGTAGCAGTTTGTGTTCTTGATGTGATGGTTGCACAGTATGGTACATTTGCGATTATTAAGATAATGATATATAACATTTGGAGCCAAAATTTTGATTTATTCAAGTTTATGCTTTAATTAACAGGTTCAAAGGCAAAAATTTCAAATAATTCAATTGTTAATTTCAAATTAGAACTTGGAGCCAAAATTTTGATCCAAAATTTTTAAATCACCTAATTATAAGCAGTTACCAAGAATAACGATTCATATTCTTGGTATACCCTCTTTTCTCTCCTTAAAAAAAAGACTGCAAAGAAAACACAAAAATCAAATCTTCTATCACCATTACTCTCCAAGCTAAGCCAAAATCATTTTCTTTTACCCTTTGTTGCTCAAGAGTCATGGAAATTGAACCCATTGTTGATACTCAGCCTCCATTGGTTCCTGCTGATGATATTGAACTTGATGATAACGACTTAGGATATGAATCCGAAAAGTATTCAGATGATAAAGATATAGATGCGCCTGGAACCTACCAACCAGAAACGATACTAGCTAAGAGGGGCATAACCAGGCTAAAAAAGTTTCGCCTGAAGTATGGCCAACCTGGTGGAATAAAGCTCAAGGTAACCTTCGATGCATTTAGTAGGGTATCAGGGGAACACAGAGCACTGTTTTCAAGTTTTTTAGGAGATCTGGTTCGTGAGCAAATAGGTTTGAAGATTCTTTCCTGGAAGAAGGTGAATAAAGAATCAAGAGATAAACTATGGGCTGAAATGACGATACATATATACTATTTTGTAACCCATTACTACATAAGTTTATATATGCAGTTACATTATGTGCAACTAATTAACAACATTGTGTTAATCTTTGCAGAAATTTTTTAATGTTGACGTGACATTCAGAAAATTGATAATGACTCATCTTGGTCAACTGCTAAGGAATTTCAGAATGAAGCTGAGAGAAAAATGCATTTTGCCCAACCTAAATACACCTTCCAAACTGACTGAAGTCCCGGCCAAGTATAGTGCAATTGTGAATTCAGCAGAGTGGGTTGAGTTTGTAAACTAGACGACCACCGATGCATACAAGGTTTTAATTAGTCATCTTTATTTATGTCTATATGTCATTTCATAATTTTCAGTTTGCAGCATTACCGCATCTAAACGCCTTATGATTTTGTGTTTTTAGGAGAAATCTGATAAAGCTAAAATGGCGCGTTCCCAAAATATTTATCAGCATAAAATGGGACGAGGTGGATATGTTTATGTCAAAGAGAAAATGGTAAAATTACATAATGTTTGTTTCACAAATTGAGAGACAATCAGTATGAGAAATGAATTTGTTTACATTGCACAATTTGAACATTTGCATTTAATACCCTCATATTTTTTATTTATCTTGGTTTAACTGTACATGTGTATGCATTCTCATATTTTCGTTTATCTTGGTTTAACTTTACATGTGTATGCATTTGATGTTTATTAGATCCAAAATAAAGAGATTGAAGCAGATGAAGAACCCCCGCGTGATGTAATGTGGTAGAAAGGAAGGGTAAACAAAGACGGCGAATATCCGGATGATGATATTAGAGCAGTGGGAGATAAACTTGTAAGTTTGACTGCAAATTCTATTATTATGCTTATATACCAGCAGCATTAACTGTGTACTAGCAGTAGTAACATGTATACTAGCAGTATTAACTGCGTACTAACAGCAGTAACTGTGTACCAGCAGTAGTATATTTTTCATTTAAGTTCATGAGCAGCACTAACTCCAGCTGAGCAGCATTGACACAAATATGAGCAACAGTTACTCTAACAGCATCAAGAAGACTTTTAATCCCAACATTTCTTATATTTTTTGTGCGGAAACAAGCTGATGACCAGATCAAGGAAGGAACCTTGAGTGTTGATAATGGCACTGATGCCATGACAGTTGTCTTTTGTAAGGAAAAGGGCGGTTATGCAAGAGGAGTGGGAGGTGGAGTAACATACAAGAAGTATTTTGGCCTTCCTCGAAGAAAACAAGAAACCGATGTAAGACTTGAGTTACTTCAAACTCAACTGGATAATGAGAGACGCGAGCGTCAAGAAAAAGATAAATTGATTAAGAAATTGTCCACCGAGATGACCGAAAATAATGTGATGGTCAAGAAATTATCTGGTGAGGTGGAACAAACAAAGGAAATGCTTACTCTACTGATGGCACAGTTGAATAAACAAGGGATGAATATAAATTTGCCATCTGATCCATTGCCATTAGCCTTAGTTGTAAGCCATTTTTTTTATGTTGTTAACAATTTCATTTTCTAATGCTAACACCACTGATGCTAATGATACCAGGCATTGAACATAAACTGATGAGTCAATGTATTTATTAATTTATATTGCAGGTGACTCCAATGGCCATTAACAATATAGAGAGCAGCGTTAATGAGGTGGACAGCACTCAGCAAAGTGATGTTGTAAGTGCTAAAGATGCGAGAATTCAGGAGAAGTCCAATGGCCTTGTAACTTCGGAAAAGGTAACGGAAACAATGGTAAGTAATAAAACATCCCCTTTGATTTTTGAATTTTACATACATTACTAATGTACCGTGTTTTATATATACGTATAGGAACCTGCTACAACTGTCAGGCCTAAGCAAAAGCCTAAGTCACGACGAAACGGGTATCCAGATTCCCAATCGCAACAAAATGTGTCGTCTCCAACACAAGCACTGCCAACAGTAGGTATTTCAACATGTTTCTTGTTATTCTTTTGTTTAAATAATGTAACGTATTTTATATATACATATAGGAACCTGTTAAAACTATCGGACCCAAGACAAAGCCTAAGTCACGACGAAACGGGTCTCCAGATTCCCAATTGCAACAAAATGTATCTCCAACACAAGCACTGCCAACAGTATGTATTTCAACATGTTTCTTGTTATTCTTTTGTTTAAATAATTTCTGATATATACATTAAAAATTCTTTTTTTTAGACATTTAAGTGCAAACTGCCTAACCAACCACTCCCAAATGATTGCTACAGAGTGTCAATTGATTCATAGTTAGTTGATGTAGCATTCATACCGGACGTAGCAAATAATGGGTTCAAAACAATTAAGGCAGTCGTAGGTAGTTTCGTTGCATGGCCAAAGGATCAAGTTATTGTTGAAGAGGAGGTACATACATGTGTTTTTTCAACCAACATATATATAATTCTTCATATTTAATTCAATGTTTGATACAAGCGTCTTTTGTTTACTACAGGTTACACCAACAAACCCTGTGACTAAATGTGGACCACCAGTACCATCGAAGAGAAAATATGTATCTGTTAACGACTTAAAGCATCAACTGCAAGCTAAGCCGCCGAAGATTCAAAAGTCTTTAAATTATGGTACTTGAGAATTTGATTATGTACGACATTACAATTGTATATTCTGTTCAATTATATACATTCGAGTTTAATTCAATTTGAAATTTCTTGTTGTTTTTAATTATGTTATATATATATATATATATATATATATATATATATATATATATATATATATATATATATATATATATATATATATATATATATATATATATATATATATAGTGAGACTTTCTTGCGAGAACCATCTTATCTGCGAGAACTGACAGAACCACCAAAAACATACATGCACGCCTTCAATAATTGTATTTTTGCACATATGTTCTAAAAACAACATATATGTTTTTAAAAAAACATAGTTGTTCTAAAGAATTTGATAAGAAATTGGAAATACAACATTTTTCTTTGAAGGTGTGCATGTATGTTCTTATAAGGCGTGCAACGACAATATTGCGGCCTTGTGTAAGGTTTTTGTGAAAAAAGAGGATGAGTTCATGATGATATTGAAGAACATAGGTGGATACTTACGATTATTGATGATTTGCATGTATTTTTATTTTATTTTAAAAGGCGTGCATGTATGTTTTTTGTGGTTCTCTCAGTTCTCGCAGATAAAATGGTTCTCGTAAGAAAGTCCCCCTATATATATATATATATATATATATATATATATATATATATATATATATATATATATATATATATATATATATATATATATATATTTATATATAGGGGAGGGTTAAAGTGAGATCAAACTTAAAGTTCTAAAAGTAAGACCCAATCTGGACCGTTGGATCATTGTATTTGTGTTAGATGAGATTAATATTAAATGAGTGACATTATAGTCATTAAATAGAGTTTCAAGGGTAGTTTGGACAATTCAAGTCCAAATGTTGTCAATCCTTTTTTCAAATTTTCGTCAATTTTTTTATACAAAAATCTGGTCAACATTTTTATACATTAAACTATTACACAAATTAGGATATTAAATGTATCACCAAAACAAAACTAACAGCAGCAGATTCTGGTACACCGGAATCCGTGCATTTTACCCAGCTCCGATATATAAAATTTGACAAAATTTATTTGATACATCAAGTATACAACTTCAAAAACAATTGATACAACAAGTACACAACCTATCAAAACCAAACAGCAGCAGATTCCGGTACACCGGAATCCGTGCGTTTTACCTAGAATCAGATACACATAGAGATCTGTGTATCAAAACCCTATCGAAACCAAACAGATACATAAACACATATACAAATCAGATGGTACATCGTGGTTAAATCCATGGTGGTCGGAATCTGGTATATTCTGGTACACCTGCTATATTCTGGTACACCGGCTAAATCAGATGGGTATCACCTGCTATATTTCGGTACACCGGCTAAATCAGATGGGTATCACCTTCTATATTTCGGTACACCAGCTACACAAAACCAACCACGTGGTCTCCGAACACAAATAATACCGATCTAAAAATTGGGATAATGAAGTCTTGCCGGAATATATGATATTACTGTGACATGCTCCGTTCGAAACCCACATACACCCTCGACAAAATAAATGATAGATCTTACAAAACCAAATCTTTAAAAAAAAGATCTAAACACCCCGACATATCCGTTTGATACCCACATACATCAACAGAACTTGGTTGTAATTTTTTCTTGGTTGTTCGAGACAAACCACAAACGAAAACAATCAGATCCGGTGATGAAGAGGTGCCAGTACGAAATAAAAAGAACGGATTTCACCGAAAAAGTGATGCGGTACATGGTTGGTTTGTTGCTTTTATTTGACGACAGCTGTTAGGGATAGTAAGGCATCTCCGGAAAATGAAGCCTCACCGGAAAAAATGTGATACCCAGAATCTGACGGGATAACGAAACCTCGCCGTAAAAACGAAGCCCCGTCGGGATAACGAATCCTTGACAGATCGAATGTTTTTTGTGGCACATATTCGTTCGAGACCCCACATACGAAACCCAAATCCATTGGAGACACATCCGCCGGAAAAATGAAGCCTCTCCGGAAAACGAGTCCTCGCCGAAAAAACGAAGCCACGGCAGTGGTGATTTTTTGACAGAGGTGTGTATGGGATATGGTTGTGGTGGTGGCCGGTCGTGATTTGGTATGGGTGGTGGGGTATGTTGGTCGTGATTTTGGACGGGATATGAGATGAGATGATTTTTAATTAGAAAGAAGATGAGAATGGGAGATGTTTTTAAGGTTGGAGGTTATTTAGGGCTAGGCATGTTAAATACCTACAATACCCTTTTAGACATTTATTTAATTTTCAGTATTTTAAGTACTCAAATTCCACTTGTCCAAATCCTATTTGTTTTTGAATTGATCTTACTTTTAGAACTTTAAGGTTGATCTTATTTGATCTCAAATATATATATATATATATATATATATATATATATATATATATATATATATATATATATATATATTCAAATATATATATATATATATATATATATATATATATATATATATATATATATATATATATATATATATATATATATATATATATATATATATTATATATGCTCATTCTAGCAGCACTAGCATAGTACTAGCAGTAGTAACTCTGCTTCAGCAGGACTAACTTAGTACTAGCAGTAGCAACTCTGCTCCAACAGTACTAACTTAGTAATAGCAGTAGTAACCCTGTGACTAAAAGATGCAGTCACATAATATGGTCACGCTTATCAACATTATTGGTCACTCTTTGTTTAATTCGATGTGTGACTAAATATTACAAAAGGCCACACAAACTAAAAATTCATGTGACCATTGGATGAACAATAGTCACGCAAAATAAACATTTCTTCACTTTAAACAGCATATGGTCACACTTATTAACACTTTTGGACACTTTATGCTTAATTGTATGTGACTAAATACCCAAAACAAACATGCTTTGTGTGACTAAATATTACAAAAGGCCACACAAACTAAAAATTCATGTGACCATTGGATGAACAATAGTCACGCAAAATACACATTTCTTCACTTTAAACAGCATATGGTCACACTTATTAACACTTTTGGCCACTTTATGCTTAATTGTATGTGACTAAATACCCAAAACAAACATGATTTGTGTGACTAAATATTACAAAAGGCCACACAAACATAAAATTCAAGTGGCCATTGGATGAACAATAGACACACAAAATATACATTTCTTCACTTTAAACAATATATGGTCACACTTATTAACACTTTTGGCCACTGTTTTTTAAATTATATGTGACTGATCCGTGCTAAATAGATATATAAATATTATGCAACGACGGATACACGTGAATAAATACAAATCACCCTTTTGTGAAAAAGGATACTTGCAAAAACTCACGTCTGTGTGTGTAGTGTGAAACCAGGTAAGTGATTACCCGGATCGTTTCCCAACGAAGTGTGAATGGGCAATTGTTTGAAAGCTAGGATTAGAGTGACTGATGATATGGGGTTGAGATTTTTGATTGCTTATGATGTTCTAATTAAATAATGAGAAACAAATTCTCAAAATAAAATTAAGGTTAACAAATTATAATTAAAACGCGTTACGTGAATTATAAAAACGCGAATAAAAAGTGAAATCTATGAAATTAAAACCTACAAGTGTAATATTATATTTCCAAGGTTCTATTTAAGAAAAGAAAATTTTGAAAATTAAAATTATATTTTTCTGATTATTATTCTATTTATTATAACTTAATTACTAGTTTAAACTAATTAAAAGATTAAAAATATTAAAACTGTTTGGAAAATTCGGAAACTTTTTTCTAAATTATTTTAAGTTATTACAAAGCTAAGAAAATTAAAATGGTGATAACAGCTTATGTGGATAAGCTGCTAATAAGCTAACTGATTAAATAAGCTAGAAATGCAAACAAGGTTAAGTAACTAAAATATGTAAACTAAATTGAAAAAGACCCAAGGGCACGTTGGAAAGGGCTGTGTGTTGTGAGCAGGAGGTCTGGGGTTCGAATCATACCCAGGCCTTTTTGTTAAACTATTTTTTTTTTTGACTTTTTCTTTTTCTAACTTATTAATAAGCTATTATTAAGCAACTTTAAAACTGGAAATATTTTTATATCAAGCTAAATAAGCTGGAATGAAGAAGCTTATACCAACAGTCCACTATATAAGTATTTTAAGACTTGGATTTTTCAAAATAAGCTATTGGCTGGAAATTAAGCTATAAGCTAAAGGGAAAAGCTAAAATGAACTGAGAGGAGTGTATTTAAGCTAAAGTAACTAGAAAAAGCCAAGGTCAAGAGCTGTAAAGCTCTCAATAAGCTTATGGCTTATCTGAGTCAGCATATGCTGATGTGCACAGGGCAAAATTGCCCTTATTCAGGCCTGGTTTTAGTGGCTTAGAAGGGTTCTAAAAATCACAAGAAAAATACTAGAGTGAGATAAGCTGGGTGAGCTTATTTGTACAGAGTTTCAGCTTCTGAGGGCTTAAGATGAGTGAATGAAAAATCGCACAAAATCTACAAAAACCATAAAATCTGACTTTTTGGTCTGATGTGGTGGGGTTTGTGTGCAGTGGTGCACAACACCAAAGGGACCAAATCTACTTTTGAATACTCACTAAATGGACTAAAAGGACCTCAGAGAAGCCAAGTTTGAGGGCCAAAAGAGCTTGTGGCTTGTATTGGCATATTTGGTCATCTAAGAGGCTGAAATTAACACAGACAATACAAAACTTGATTTTCTATCTATATGGCCTATTAGAACTTCAAAATAGCTTATATGGAATGATTTAAGCTGGTTCAAAGTTGGGATTATGGTAATGTAATAGTAACTAGCTTGTTTGACCTTTTTGACTTCTACAGCCAAACACCCCTTATAAAGGGTCTATGTTGGTTTTGAACTAGAGAAAGATTATTTAAACTAGAAATATGAACAAACTGAGTTTAACTAGCTTATTTGAGTACTAATAAGTAATTATCAACTGGAATTAAGCTAGATTAAGCAGTTTTACTATATAAGCTTATTTTTGGCTTTTTTAGGTGTTTTTTAAGTAAAATGAACAAAAGGCTATTTAAAACTTATTAAACTGATGAAATATGATCAAATACTATTAATAAGCATAAAATGATTATAATAAGCTATAAATAAGCAATAGCACAGTAATATGGAAAATGATGCAAAACTAGAAAAATTCTCACAACTGTTATGGATGATAGACCAAAGAACCTAGGATCAGAACTTTCCTAGCTTGTCAAAAACAAGCTAGAATTACTATTTAAGCTTATAGAAAGCTATGGTAAGCTTATACAAGCTTATAGCAAGGGTGTGTGGGCTTGTGATTATTTCTAAATGGATTGTGAGCTTATTCGACTTAACAGGTAACTTGAAAACTTAGCAATACTTGAAATTTAGAACAAAAGTGATTGAAATAAGATTACTTTGATTGCATTTAACATAAATTACAACTGAGAACTTAGAAATACAAAATTACATTGACTGAAAATGAAATACGATTAGGCTAAAAATTAACTACTGCCAATTAAGGCTACAAGATGTCCTATATATACAAAATTGAGATGGGATAAGTCTAAACTCTTCCTCTGAATCTTTCTGCACCCTTGGATGGCTTTGACTTGATCTCAGCTGTTGAAAGTAGTTTTGGCGCCAAAATTGATAGTAGTGGAAATACAGCACATGGTGGTGAAGTGTGATGGGGAAGAAGCTTTAAATGCTTCTGACAGTTAGGTAAGGAGGAGAGTAGCAGAGGAGGGGGTGATGGGATGGAGCAGGGGAAAACTATGGGTGAAGGGTGGTATTGGGTTTTTTTGGCGGTTTAGAGGTAGGGGAAAGGTTTGACTTAAAGTCAAACCTTTCTCTTCTAGGTTTATTTAAAATACGGGGTAAGTGGGCTGGTGGGTAATGGGTTTTGGGCTTGGGGTTTATTTAAGTTTGGGTTGGGGTTTTATAATTAAATGGGTTGGGTTGGGTAGTGTTTAGGATTTATTATTAGATAAGTTTTAGGTTTAGGGACCAAATATGTAAAATCTGAAAATCCATGGACTAAAGCTGCCAAATCTGAAATATTAATTCCAAGGACCATTTGTGTCATATTTCAATAGTACAAGGACCATAAAAGATAATTTTCCATTTTTGAAAACCGGGGGACTTGTTTTGCCATTTTTGAAAGTTCAGGGACTGAAATTGCCAATTATGCAAACTTTGTTCGATTTCACCTGTTTTCAATCCTTTTGCACTTGTAACACATAAAAACACAATCAAATGATATTTCCTGTATTTTGAAGCATAATTGCATGTTTTTAAATGTTTTTGCAGATAAAATGTGACAGAAATGATGAGTATTTAGACACTCATCAATCCCCCACACTAAACTATTGCTAGTCCGTAGCAATCTTTTATGAAAATTTAATGGATTTTTTTCTTTACCAAAAGCCATTACTTCTGGAGTAGCCAATGTTTTAGTATGTGATACTTTGGTACAATGATAACCAAATGATTTTGAGCAAACCATCAGCTGTCAACGGATTTGATTTGTCTTTACCAAAAGCCGTTTGCTTCTGGACTAGCCAACTCTTAGATAAAATACAGTTATTATCTTTGGTGAGCTGAATACCAATCATGGTTTTCCAATGCCTTTACCACAAGCCATAACCTTGCGGGCTAGCCAACTCTTCACTATAAAAGATATGGTGAGTCGAATACCATACAATTTTTGGCAAATTGTAAGCCATAAACGGATTTGAGATATCTTTACCAAGATCCGTTTGCTCTCGGATTAGCCAATCCTTATGTGGGTTAGACATGGCGGACTGATAACCATTTATTGCGTTCTAACTGAGAAAAAAATTTTAAAATTTTGGCCAAAATGGGGGTACTAGATGGTACATTTGATCAAATTCGCTAGAATTCCCCCCCCCCACACTTAGAACTGAATATTGCCCTCAATATTCAAAGTACCGGTTGTTAAACCAACACTTAGAACGTGAAAAGGTAATACTAATAGCCATTTATTTTATACATACACATGTTTTTTTTTTTTTTTTTTTTTTTTTTTTGACTATATACAACAGCAGGGGCAACTCCCCCACACTTAGGTGGTAGAACAGAGAAAGAAGACAGAGACACGGGTGAAAACCCATGTTTTGCTAATGTTTTTGTTCACCGAGCCACTAGCTTGACTCGACCCCGCATTCATTGGTTCATGGGGAAAGTTTGAAGATCCGGGACAACCATGGGTGGTATGTCCTCTCCAAAGTAGTGTTTTAACCGATGACCATTCACTTTAAAATTTTGACCGTCATTTTGAGATAACTCAACGGTACCATATGGATAAACCTTTGTAATAGTGAATGGACCAGACCATCGGGATTTGAGTTTGCCTGAGAAGATCTTTAATCTTGAATTGAAAAGAAGGACTCGATCACCAACGTTAAAAACGCGGTTCTTTATTTTTGAGTCATGAATCTTCTTTGTCTTTTCTTTATAGATCAAAGAGTTCTCGTAGGCTTGATCACGCAGTTCATTTAATTCATTCATTTGAACTTTACGGTGATCACCCGCAGTTTGGATGTCAAAGTTAGAATGTTTCAAGGCCCAGTAGGCTTTGTGCTCTAGTTCGATCGGAAGATGACATGCCTTTCCGTACACAAGCTTGTAAGGCGTACACCCGATGGGTGTTTTGTAAGCAGTACGGAAGGCCCAGAGTGCATCATCCAATTTATCCGACCAGGATGCACGATTTTCTCCTACAGTCCTTTCCAGGATTCTTTTAATACCCCGATTTGAAACTTCCACTTGTCCACTTGTTTGTGGGTGATACGCGGTAGAAAGACGGTGAGTAATACCGTATTTAAGCATGACTTTTGCAAATTGTTCATTGCAAAAGTGCGTACCGCGATCACTGATGATAGCACGGGGAGTTCCAAACCGAGAAAAGAGTGATTTCAAAAATTTACACACTACTCGGGCGTCGTTGGTGGGGAGAGCTTTCGCTTTGACCCATTTAGACAAATAATCGACAGCCACGAGTATATACTTGTTCCCTCGTGAAGACGGGAACGGGCCCATAAATTCAATGCCCCAAACTTCAAAAATTTCACAAACTTGAACGACGTTTTGTGGCATTTCATCTCTTTGAGAGATCTTCCCGTGACGTTGACAAGAGTCACAAGATTTGACTAAGTCATGGGCATCACGGTAGATTGTAGGCCAATAGAAACCGGAATCAAACACCTTCTTGGCGGTGTAATTTGCACCATGATGTCCCCCTGTGGGTCCATTGTGGCATGCCTTAAGAATATCATCGGCCTCTTGGCCGTGAACACACCGCCGGATGACTTGATCCGCACATACTTTAAACAAGTAGGGGTCGTCCCAAAAGTAATGCTTCACATCCTTGAAGAATTTATTCTTTTGTTGGGTCAACATCCCTTTCACTATGAAGTTACCCGCATGGTAATTTGCGAAGTCTGCAAACCATGGGGTAGTAGAATTTCCTCGAAAAGCAACCGCATTGAGTGTCTCGAGAGGAAATGTTTCATTTATTTCCTTTTTCTCGAAAACATCTTGGTGTGGGTTCTCTAATCGGGATAGATGATCAGCAGCTAGGTTCTCAGCTCCTTTTTTATCACGTATAATGATATCAAATTCTTGCAGGAGGAGAACCCAACGGAGCAATCTCGGCTTTGCATCTTGTTTTGCAAAGAGATATTTGAGAGCCGAGTGATCCGTATACACTACACATTTTGTCAAGATCAAATATGGCCGAAACTTCTCAAAGGCATACACCACAGCCAATAATTCTTTTTCTGTAGTGGTGTAATGAGTTTGAGCTTCAGTCATGGTTTTACTTGCGTAGTGGATAGGCTAAAAGTGTTTGGCTTTTCGTTGCCCCAGGACTGCACCGATAGCAAAATCACTTGCATCGCACATGAGCTCAAAGGGAAAATCCCAGTCGGGGGCAACCAGAATGGGTGCTTCAGTAAGCTTTTTCTTTAATGTTTCAAAAGCTTCGATGCACTCGGGTGAGAAGATAAAAGGAGCATCCTTTTCAAGGAGATGAGTCATAGGCCGGGCGATTTTAGAAAAATCTTGTATGAATCTACGATAGAAACCGGCATGACCCAGAAAACTCCTAATACCTTTGACGGTAGTGGGATGAGGTAATTTAGCAATGACATCAACTTTAGCTCTGTCAACCTCAATCCCGTTCTTTGATATCTTATGGCCGAGCACAATGCCCTCTTTGACCATAAAATGACTCTTCTCCCAATTTAGACAAAGATTGGTGTCTTCACACCGTTTCAACATGTTTTCTAAATGGGAGAGACATGTTTTGAATGAATCCCCAATGACCGAGAAGTCATCCATAAAGACCTCCATAGTTTTCCCGATCATGTCGGAGAATATGGACATCATGCACCTTTGGAATGTGCCTGGAGCATTGCATAAGCCAAAAGGCATACGTTTATAAGCAAAGGTTCCATAGGGGCATGTAAAGGTGGTCTTTTCTTGATCTTGTGGATCAATGGGAATTTGAAAGTAACCCAAGAAACCATCAAGGAAACAATAGTACTCGTTCCCTGCTAATCTCTCAAGCATTTGGTCCATAAAGGGTAGAGGAAAATGGTCTTTTCGGGTGGCATCATTTAACTTACGATAGTCAATGCAAACACGTCACCCCGTAACCAATCGAGTTGGAATCAACTCATTTTTATCATTTGTGACAACAGTTATGCCACCCTTTTTTGGAACACAGTGAATGGGACTAACCCAAGGACTATCAGAGATGGGATAAATCAATCCTGCATCAAGAAGTTTGAGAACCTCTTGTTTGATAACATCGTGGATTTTGGGATTCACCCTTCGTTGGTGTTGGACTGCTGGTTTAAAGTCATCCTCCATTAAAATCTTGTGAGTACAAAATTCAGGGTCGATACCCTTTATGTCGGAGAGTTTCCAAGCAATGGCTTGCTTGTGTGACTTCAAGACCTTTATTAGAGCAGTCTTTTCCTCATCACTTAAGTCTTTAGCAATAATGACGGGTAATTTATCATCACCCTCCAAAAATGCGTACTCAAGATGAGGTGGTAAGTCTTTGAGTTCGACCTTAGGAAATTCATCGTTTTTCTCAACTGATTTGATTTCCTCATTATGAAATTCAACGGGAGGGAGTGGAGGAGAATTGTCCTGATTCAACAATTTCTCAAGAAGAAGAATATCTCCCTCCAGATCAATCTCAGCGTCATCAATTCCTTCCAGAAATGAATCACACTTGAGAAAAGCCTCGATCTCTTCCAAATTGAAATCACTTCCCTCAAACGGAGTGAGAGAAGGGGAAGAGTCGGAAATGATAGGCAGAGAAGATGTGGTAGGATCCCCACTCACAGAATTATGAGAATAACCAAGAAACTCTTGAGAGTACTCCTCTGAAGCAACATCAATGACATCGATTCGGTTAACCGATTCAGAATCATAATTTGAGGAGTACCTCGAAGTTTGATCGAGGTTAAAAGTAACAGCTTCATTACCCACACGTAATGTGATTTCATGCTCAAATACATCAATGAGAGCATGGCCCGTTCTTAGGAATCCTCTTCCAAGAATGAGAGGAACCCTAGGATCATCATCGAAATCGACAACCACAAAGTCAGCTGGAAAATGGAACTTTCCTACTTTCACAAATACATCCTCAGCAATGCCGCGTGGATGAGATATGGTACGATCTGCAAGCTCAAGAGTCATGCATGTAGGAGTGAGAGCCAGAAGAGAAAGTTTCTTCCATACTGAATGAGGCATCAGGTTGATGCTTGCACCAAGATCGGCCAAGGCATAGCATTCAACCATTCCCGGAAATACACAAGGTATTAGAAACTTTCCAGGATCTCCAAGCTTCTCGGGAAGCTTTTTCAAGATAACTGCTGAGCAGTTCTCATTTAATGGAGTTTTCGCCATTTCAAACAGTTTTTCCTTGTTGCTTAACAAGTGTTTGATTGTGGATGCAAATTTGGGCATCAGAATGATAGCATCCACAAAGCTTATGTCAAAATGTAATTCTTTAAAGATTTGAAAGAATTTATCCATTTGTTGACTAGCATTTTCGCGGAGCTTGTGCTCATTTAAACGTGATGGGTAAGGAATAGAAGGTTTGGATTTAGGGTTTTCAACAGGGATTTCATGCGATTCAAAGACAACTCCAGGTTTAGTCTTGGGTTTCGGGACAACTTGAGGTTGGACGTTGTCAGTACCTCCGTTAGGAAGTACATTGTCCTTAGACACCTCAGGTTCACTTTCCACTACCTTGGGGGAAGAAGAAGAAGTGGTAGTAGGAATAGTGGGTCCATCATAATCTTTACCACTGCGTGTGGTGACGGCCTTGAGTTCACCCTTTGGGTTGACAACAGTGTTACCAGGGAGACCTCCTGAGGTAGAAGGTGGATTGAGATGGTTCATGAGACTGGCAAGCATATTCTTAACCTCGCTTTGAGAGTGATCAATTTTGTTTGAAAGCTCATTCTTTAGCTCAGTTCCTTGCTTGTATATTGAAGATTGAAATTCATTCTTCAAATTAGAGATCTGATTTTGCATTGCCTTCAATTTGGTCTCATTAAACTTGATGTAGTTATCAAGTTCATTTGAGAGAGGTCCTTGGTAATTAGGAGCTGAATACCCTTGATTACCCCTTTGGGGTGGGTATTGATTGTTCGGGGCATGAAATTGATTTTGCACGTTTTGCCCTCTTTGTTGATTAGGATTAATCCTATTTGGATTGTTGGGAGGAGGAAATTCGGGTGGTCCAAATTGGTTGCTAGCACGGTGGTTTGGGTCCACTTGAGGACGGTATTGATTACCTCCTTGATTGGAAGTTCCGGCTATAGCATTAGCCTCAAATGTAGTGCCATCGGTGGCAGTATAATTGTAGTAAGCGTGAGGACCACCACAAGTAACACAAACTTCTATCTTTTTTACTTCAGCAGTGTGAGAAGTTTGCGGAGCGGACTCTTTCTTTTGTGTGGAGAAAACCAAAGCTTGAATAGCCTTCGTGAGTTCAGCAAGCTGAGTATCAGTATTAGAAGAACTCACGAGAGATTAAGTGGAAGGACCAGCACTAGCCTGGGAATTATATGGCCTGGTTCGTGCAGTGCGGACCTTAGACTTATTTTCAATAAGTGCAATGGCTTCCTTAGTGGATTTGCTCAGAAAATTACCTCCAGCTGAGGCATTGAGAGAATCTTGGTCAGATGGGTTTAACCCATTGTAGAAAGTGTCCATTTGCATCAAGTCGGTGAAACCGTGATGAGGACATTTGCGGAGCAATTCTTTGAAACGATCCCATGCCTCTCCAAATGGATCATCAAACCTTTGAACGAATTTCATGATTTCATTTTTAAGATGCGTGGTTTTAGAAGGAGGAAAGAATTCATTTACGAACTTTTGAACCAAATCTTCCCATGTTCCAATTGATCGAGGGGGTTGTTTGTCAAGCCAAATCCGGGCTGCCCCATCGATGGAAAACGGGAAAAGAAGAAGTTTGATTGATTCCTCAGGGACATTTTTGCATTTGATGGTGGATGTGATTTTATTGAACCATCGAATGTGATCTTGAGGATCGTCCCTTTCAAAACCATAGAATTGACGCGATGTTACAAGGTTTATCAACCCGGTTTTAAGCTCAAAATTCTCAGCCACGATGGCTGGAACAATAATGGCATCTCCGTAGCCCTCGGTGGGAGCTTGGAGAAGCTTATTCATAGGACGGTCTTCTGCCATGATGACAGTGGTCGTGGGATCAGTACGTATCTCGGGTATGACTGATGGAGCAGAACGTCTACGACGTCTTCGAGGTATGTTTACAAGCTCACGGAAAGGGCTTCATGACCTAGAAGAACGAGTGCGCATGCACTTTTAGCAAAAATTTTCAATTAAATCAAGATCGAAGCAAAAACACAAGTGAACTTAAACCAACAATCAACAAGCGTACGGTAGCTCTCTAAAAGATAAACGCACAGAGTGGCGGAGAAGCAAAGGCTTAATTGTATGTGACTAAATACCCAAAACAAATATGATTTGTGTGACTAAATATTACAAAAGGCCACACAAACATAAAATTCAAGTGGCCATTGGATGAACAATAGTCACACAAAATACACATTTCTTCACTTTAAACAACATATGGTCACACTTATTAACACTTTTGGCCACTGTTTTTTAAATTATATGTGACTGATCCGTGCTAAATAGATATATAAATATTATGCAACGACGGATACACGTGAATAAATACAAATCACCCTTTTGTGAAAAAGGATACTTGCAAAAACTCACGTTTGTGTGTGTAGTGTGAAACCAGGTAAGTGATTACCCGGATCGTTTCCCAACGAAGTGTGAATGGGCAATTGTTTGAAAGCTAGGATTAGAGTGACTGATGATATGGGGTTGAGATTTTTGATTGCTTATGATGTTCTAATTAAATAATGAGAAACAAATTCTCAAAATAAAATTAAGGTTAACAAATTATAATTAAAACGCGTTACGTGAATTATAAAAACGCGAATAAAAAGTGAAATCTATGAAATTAAAACCTACAAGTGTAATATTATATTTCCTAGGTTCTATTTAAGAAAAGAAAATTTTGAAAATTAAAATTATTTTTTTCTGATTATTATTCTATTTATTATAACTTAATTACTAGTTTAAACTAATTAAAAGATTAAAAATATTAAAACTGTTTGGAAAATTCTGATACTTTTTTCTAAATTATTTTAAGTTATTACAAAGCTAAGAAAATTAAAATGGCGATAACAGCTTATGTGGATAAGCTGCTAATAAGCTAACTGATTAAATAAGCTAGAAATGCAAACAAGGTTAAGTAACTAAAATATGTAAACTAAATTGAAAAAGACCCAAGGGCACGTTGGAAAGGGCTGTGTGTTGTGAGCAGGAGGTCTGGGGTTCGAATCATACCCAGGCCTTTTTGTTAAACTATTTTTTTTTTTTGACTTTTTCTTTTTCTAACTTATTAATAAGCTATTATTAAGCAACTTTAAAACTGGAAATATTTTTATATCAAGCTAAATAAGCTGAAATGAAGAAGCTTATACCAACAGTTCACTATATAAGTATTTTAAGACTTGGATTTTTCAAAATAAGCTATTGGCTGGAAATTAAGCTATAAGCTAAAGGGAAAAGCTAAAATGAACTGAGAGGAGTGTATTTAAGCTAAAGTAACTAGAAAAAGCCAAGGTCAAGAGCTGTAAAGCTCTCAATAAGCTTATGGCTTATCTGAGTCAGCATATGCTGATGTGCACAGGGCAAAATTGCCCTTATTCAGGCCTGGTTTTAGTGGCTTAGAAGGGTTCTAAAAATCACAAGAAAAATACTAGAGTGAGATAAGCTGGGTGAGCTTATTTGTACAGAGTTTCAGCTTCTGAGGGCTTAAGATGAGTGAATGAAAAATCGCACAAAATCTACAAAAACCATAAAATCTGACTTTTTGGTCTGATGTGGTGGGGTTTGTGTGCAGTGGTGCACAACACCAAAGGGACCAAATCTACTTTTGAATACTCACTAAATGGACTAAAAGGACCTCAGAGAAGCCAAGTTTGAGGGCCAAAAGAGCTTGTGGCTTGTATTGGCATATTTGGTCATCTAAGAGGCTGAAATTAACACAGACAATACAAAACTTGATTTTCTATCTATATGGCCTATTAGAACTTCAAAATAGCTTATATGGAATGATTTAAGCTGGTTCAAAGTTGGGATTATGGTAATGTAATAGTAACTAGCTTGTTTGACCTTTTTGACTTCTACAGCCAAACACCCCTTATAAAGGGTCTGTGTTGGTTTTGAACTAGAGAAAGATTATTTAAACTAGAAATCTGAACAAACTGAGTTTAACTAGCTTATTTGAGTACTAATAAGTATTTATCAACTGGAATTAAGCTAGATTAAGCAGTTTTACTATATAAGCTTATTTTTGGCTTTTTTTAGAGTTTTTTAAGTAAAATGAACTAAAGGCTATTTAAAACTTATTAAACTGATGAAATATGATCAAATACTATTAATAAGCATAAAATGATTATAATAAGCTATAAATAAGCAATAGCACAGTAATATGGAAAATGATGCAAAACTAGAAAAATTCTCACAACTGTTATGGATGATAGACCAATGAACCTAGGATCAGAACTTTCCTAGCTTGTCAAAAACAAGCTAGAAACCCTATTTAAGCCTTCCTAAATAGCTTATACCCCAGAACAGCTTATTTTGTTGCTTCTTTGACTTCAGTTGACTTTCTTCATCATTAGATATTTAAAACTGCTAATTACTATATAAGCTTATAGAAAGCTATGGTAAGCTTATACAAGCTTATAGCAAGGGTGAGTGGGCTTGTGATTATTTCTAAATGGATTGTGAGCTTATTCGACTTAACAGGTAACTTGAAAACTTAGCAATACTTGAAATTTAGAACAAAAGTGATTGAAATAAGATTACTTTGATTGCATTTAACATAAATTACAACTGAGAACTTAGAAATACAAAATTACATTGACTGAAAATGAAATATGATTAGGCTAAAAATTAACTACTGCCAATTAAGGCTACAAGATGTCCTATATATACAAAATTGAGATGGGATAAGTCTAAACTCTTCCTCTGAATCTTTCTGCACCCTTGGATGGCTTTGACTTGATCTCAGCTGTTGAAAGTAGTTTTGGCGCCAAAATTGATAGTAGTGGAAATACAGCACATGGTGGTGAAGTGTGATGGGGAAGAAGCTTTAAATGCTTCTGACAGTTAGGTAAGGAGGAGAGTAGCAGAGGAGGGGGGTGATGGGATGGAGCAGGGGAAAACTATGGGTGAAAGGTGGTATTGGGTTTTTTTGGCGGTTTAGAGGTAGGGGAAAGGTTGGACTTAAAGTCAAACCTTTCTTTTCTGGATTTATTTAAAATACGGGGTAAGTGGGCTGGTGGGTAATGGGTTTTGGGCTTGGGGTTTATTTAAATTTGGGTTGGGGTTTTATAATTAAATGGGTTGGGTTGGGTAGTGTTTAGGATTTATTATTAGATAAGTTTTAGGTTTAGGGACCAAATATGTAAAATCTGAAAATCCATGGACTAAAGCTGCCAAATCTGAAATATTAATTCCAAGGACCATTTGTGTCATATTTCAATAGTACAAGGACCATAAAAGATAATTTTCCATTTTTGAAAACCGGGGGACTTGTTTTGCCATTTTTGAAAGTTCAGGGACTGAAATTGCCAATTATGCAAACTTTGTTCGTTTTCACCTATTTTCAATCCTTTTGCACTTGTAACACATAAAAACACAATCAAATGATATTTCCTGTATTTTGAAGCATAATTGCATGTTTTTAAATATTTTTGCAGATAAAATGTGACAAAAATGATGAGTATTTAGAAACTCATCAGTGACTAACTCCAAAAAAACAACACACGTTATGTGACTAAATCATCACAAACGTCACATTTATTATATATTCATGTGGCCATAGGCCGGAAAATAGTGACACAAAATACACATTTACTTGAATAAATCATCTCAAATGTCACATATATTATATATTTATGTGGCCAAAAGACGAACAATAGTTACTCTCAAAAAACATTTGTGTGACTATAAAGTGTTTACAGTCACACAAAACTGATAAATCCAACAAAACTTGTGCCTAATTTGTCACACATATTCGGGTTTTGGTCAATCTTTTTCAATGAAAACGGCCACAAACTAAACAATGTGACCATATGCTACCTACGGTGGCGCGACCTTTGGTGACACACACCTAAAAAAACGTGTGTGACTATATGCATATTGTTAGAGTTAATGGAAAAATATTAATCGTGTATGTCTAGATTCGAACACGGGACCGAGGGATTGCACACTTTACGTATGAATGATCAAGTAAATAATTAATATATATAATTATTATATATTTTAATTATTTAGACACGAAATGATACATAACGGACGTTAAGTAATTAATGGAATTGACTAACAACCGTTAAGTAAATAGTGGAAGGACTATTAGTGAATATAGACGCTTGGAAGGATCTAGAAACCCATTACCATGGGTTGGCCGATTGGTTCTAATGGGTAACCCAACCCATTCGATTTCTTTTGCTCCAAGTTTAGGGTTTACCTATAAATACAAATTGAAGGGTTATTGTTTTCTTTACCTTGTGCATTGCTATAACCCTAAAATTTGTTTTTCTCTTCCTTGTTCACTAAAACCGGTCGAACACTTTATTAGTGTGTCGATACATAGTTTTTTAAAGTTAACAAAATTGTTTTGGTTAACCGTGTTCATTCACTAGCATCAATACTTGATTGGTTATAGTACGTGTGTACAAGAGTTCGGCAATAACTTACTTTAGTTATTCATCTTGGATTGTGAAACAAAAGGGTAAGGGGATTCACGGTAATCCTATTTATTTGATCTAGTGAAGTGAAGAGAAGATCGATCTTTGTTCTTGCTAGGATCTTGAGGTATGTAACTATTTATTATTCGGTAATTCTTTATACGTGTTAAATATAAGATCTTGCTTCCGCTATACGTGCTTTGATGTGTTTATTTATTTAGATGATTGTCATGCTATTTAAATTCCAACAGTGGCATCACGAGCCAATTTAACATGTAATTGTAATTACCTAAACGCATAATAAAAATCAAATCTTGATTTGGATTTACATGTTAAGTCGATTTTTATTCTAGGGTTTTTTAACATACTATAAAAATTGAATCATAATTTAAGGGGGGGGGGGGTTTCGAACCTCTTTTAATTATACAATTAGTTTTGTAACCCTAAATTTGGACATGTTGTGTTTATGTGTTTATTTGAATAAAAGGGTTACATTCCTGGATGATCCATGATTCTTCATGCAAGGAAATCATGGATTAGGTTTGTTTTTGTGCTACGTGTTTTAGATAAATCTAAAATTAGGGAAGATTTAATTAATTATATTAATGAATCAGTTATGTGCAACGTGGTATATAATTATTAAAACTTACGCGGCCAATTATTGGTGTCTGTGGTCCATTGGGTACAATGCGCTCGAAAACCGATGGGAGCTTTAGTAATTATATACATAAAAATTCACCTAGAGATTATTAATAGGATTTATCAAAAGGTTTGCATGTGGCTATATGATTTAATGGTTAAGATCATATATGTGTTATTATGTGTTTATTTATTTTTTTGTTAAATTGCTTGTCTTTTTTGTTTAAATTATCTTTGAATTGTAAGCAAAAAGAGGGTAATTTTTGGTATAAAAAATAAATGAACCTAATAACTATGAAACCTTTTGTGGTAAATTATTTATTGCCAAGTCTTATGTGCCGACAGTGGTTCGCTTCGCACGATAATTTGCTCTCAGGCGAGACTAGCAATTTAATAATTTACAACATAAATTTTAAGCTTTAAAAATCTTAAACTTTTAATTGATTGATGCAACTGTACATATTGGTCGAAAGACAGACCTAATGTTGACAAACTATAAAGTGGGTATAAGTTTGGTTTCGCATTAAATTGTGGCCTTAAAGAGACTCCATTCTGTCTCTCCGCTTGCCTGTGCGTCAAATTAGACTTACCAAGTAAAACCATTATACATGTACGAAGCATCTTAAGGCAAAGTTGTAAGTTTCTCAACACCATCAATTAAAACTTTGTTGATTTAAGCTTAGTAAAGAGTAAAAGATTTTTACATGAAACATATGATACAAGATAAATGCATGACATCTTTGTACATATTTTTTTGATTACACACATCAAAAATTAATACCCTTAAATTTAAGTTATATGCCATCCAATGAAACGGAAACACCTGAGATTACATACCTTCATTACTAGCAGCCTCAGCTGATGTGATGATCAAAGGATGGTAATCAAAGGGTAAATTGAGTACTTTCATTACTAGTAGCCTCAGCTGATGTGATGAAACTATGTCAATTTGCAGTTTCTTAAGTTGGTTAACTTAATTGAGTACTTTCATTACTTGCAGCCTCTGCTGATGTAATGAAACTATGTCAAGGCATAAAGATGGGGATAAAACATGCTTACATTTGCAACTGAGGATGGCAAAATATGTAAATCCCATCACTCTAGGAATTGTAATTTGAGATTGGAAATTGAGTTCGACTCATACCTTATTGAGTACTTTCATTGCTAGCAGCCTCAGCTGATGTGATGAAACTATGTCAATTTGGATCCTATTTTTCAGTGAAAATTAAATGGTTAAATGTTATTTACCATGGGTGTTTAAATTTCTTGAAAAGATTAATTATCGAAAGTACTAACTTTTGAACTTTTTCTGTAGAAATGGCCCAACCCGACAACACTAACATGAGTAACATGAGTTCTGCTTTCAAGCAAATGATTGAAAGAGAAAAGTTGACTGGGACAAAGAATTTCAATGATTGGTACCGTCCGTTGAGGATTGTTCCGCGAATGGCCAAAAGATTTGAATATCTTAGTAAGCCTCTTCCTACAGCTCCTGCTGGTACTGCATCTAATGCAGAACATGAAGAGTATAACCTTGATTATGATAAGCAAAATGATATGGCTTGTCTTATGTTATCTGGGATGGACACTCAATTGCAAAAGCAATTTGAGAACTATGGTCCCATGGACATGATCAATGAGCTCAAACGTATGTTTGAGAAACCACCTATGGCAGAGTTATATGACTTGATTGATTCTCTGCATAAGTGTAAGCAGGATGCTAGTAAACCCGTGAGTGCCCACGTATTGGAAATGAAAGGTTACTTGGACCAATTGGAAGCACTAGGATGTGGTTACGTGCAAGATGTGCAAGTTGGCCTCATCAATCAATCCCTTAACGAGGAGTTGTTTGGTGATTTTGTGCGCAACTTTAATATGCATTGCATGGGGAAGACAATAAGTGATTTACATGCAATGCTTATTGACTTTGAGAAAGGATTGTCAAAGAAGGCACCTACACCTGCTGTAATGGCAATACAAGGTGGTAGGATTACTAAGCCCAACAAATCACAACACGCGAACAAGAAAGGGAAAGGTAAAGCTGATAAGGGTAAACAAGTTATGTCTTACCAGCCAGAGCCTAAGAAGCATAGTCTTCCTAATAAGAAGGATAAAACCAAGAAGGTTTTGGCTGCTTGTCACCACTGCAACACTCCTGGACATTGGAAGAGGAATTGTGCATTGCTGCTAGAGGAGTGTCGTTCAAATAAAAATAAGAAGGCTGTGAATGTCGCGAGCACTTCAGGTATTTTTATGATTGAATTATTTTCTTTTCCTCGTAAGCATAATGCATGGGTATATGATACGGGATGTGGTACTCACATTTATAACACATCGCAGGGGCTTAGAGGAGCAAAGAAGCTGACCTATGGAGAAAGCTACTTGTACGTGGGCAATGGCATACGTGCAGCAGTTGAAGCCATAGGGACATTCGATTTAGTTTTACCTTCTGGTTTAATACTAGTTTTGAATAATTGTCATTATGCACCGTCTATTATTAGAGGTGTTATTTCAGTTTCTTTGTTAAAGGATAATAGTTTCGTTCACACATTTACTGATAATGGAATTTCGGTTTCTCTTAATATTGTTTTTTACTTTAATGTCATTCCAATAAATGGTGTGTTTGAAATTGACATGGAGAATCATGTGTCCAATGGAAATAATTCTGTGTATAGCATTAGCAATAAGAGAATCAAGTCAGACTTGGATTTATCTTATCTTTGGCACTGTCGTCTTGCTCATATTGGCAAGAAACGCATGGAAAAGCTGCAACATGATGGGCTTTTGCAAAATATCAATGATGATTCATTTGATAAATGCAAATCTTGCATATCTGGGAAGATAACAAGGAAACCTTTTTCACATCAACTGGAAAGGGCTACAGATCTACTTGGATTTATACACACTGATGTGTGCGGTCCACTTAAAAATGTGTCAAAACGCGGTGCTACCTACTTCTTGACCTTTACGGATGACTATAGTCGTTATGGTTGTGTTTATTTACTTAAACATAAACATGAAGTCTTTGAGACATTCAAAGTGTTAATACAAATATCGTCCCAAAAACGTTATTTATATTTTTAGATCTTTACTTAGTTTTGTTAATGACTATTACAAGGTATATCTTTTAGTAAATTATAAATACTAGCTTAAGTCTCATTAATACACATTTTACATTTTGCAAGATAACTTAGAATTACAATTTTACACTTTTACAAACTTATTTCCTTAAAAGGAAACTTTATTTTTAAAGTTACACCATGACATCATGGCATACATCACAAGTAATATCTTAGTTAGATTGTGTAATATTTTGTTTAGATTCACAAGTTAGATAGTTGATATTTGTGGATCTTGGAAGATTTGGCAAGATATGCAAGATATGGAATGATACACCAAATCCCTTAGCTGTCAATACCCACGGATCCAAGTCCAATGAATGACGGATCCATATTTTGGGATCCGTGGGATCCGTGAGCTGGATATCAGCTTGCCTATAAATAGCAAGCTGATCATTTGGCTTTCTCATCACTCATATAGCTTAAACACACATATTCATTCAGTATATATCTTACTAACATCATTCATACTTGCATTTCACTTTGATCTTTCTTTTGTAGAAAAGAGATCAAGCTTTCAAGGATCTACAGAACTGTAATCCTTTAGTTTCATTACTGTGTGATATTGTAATTTGTTTCACACATCATTATCTATCATTTGTAATCAGTGAGTGTGGTTAGTGTTTTAGTCCTCAAAACACAAAGAGAGTAGGGAGTGGTTGTACCCTTGTAAAGAACTCGACATCTAGCTTAGTGTCGGTAAAGTATATAGGCGACGTCAGGTTGGTTCCACCTTGTGAAAGAACCCGGTGTTTAGCTTAGTACCAGAAAAAGAAGTAAGCGACGTGTAAAGGTTTTCTCCGCCTAGAAAGGGAGTTTGTTTCTTAGTGAAGGATAAACTCTCGAGTTGGAAGCTCGAGGAGTGGAGTAGGGCAAGGAAGAGAGTCCTTGTAGCCGAACCACTATAAACAACAGTGTTGTGTGGTTTGATCTTTCCTCTCTTTATCTTTTGTTTATATTGTGTGATTATTTGTTTGTGATTGTTTCCTTTGAATTAACATATAGTAACAAAGCAAATAAAACTCGAAAAATGGTAAAAACTATTCAACCCCCCTTCTAGTTTTCCATAATTGGCATCAAGAGCTACGTTACTTAAGACTTTTAAAATATATTGTATTTTAAAACTTAAAACGATCCATGGATTTTGAAAACTTTAAAGAAGGGCAATCTATGCAGAGACCACCTCTATTTGAACCAAATTGCTTTATTTATTGGAAATATCGCTTTGAGACTTATGTGAAGTCAAAGGATATAGATCTATGGTATATAATAGTTGATGGCGATTACAAACCTATTAGTAATAATATTTCAGGTGGTCGGGATGATGGAACTTCTCTTACTCGTCACAGTGATGAGCAAAAGAAACTAATTGCCAAAAATAATGAAGCCAAAATGATGCTTTATAATGCCTTACCTAAGAAAGAATATGAAAGAGTTTTTATGTGTAAAACGGCTAAGGATATTTGGCAATCTCTTATTATCACACATCAAGGGAACTCACAAGTAAAAGATAACAAAATTGATCTTCTTGTTCAACAATATGAACAATTTGTTATCTCTGAAGATGAGACCATTATTAGTGCGTTTGCTAGGTTCAATACTATTATTACATCACTTAAAGCACTTGACGAATCTTTTTCTAGTAAAAATTTTTTCAGGAAATTTCTAAGAGCACTCCATCCGAAATGGAGAGCAAAGGTGACAGCCATTGAAGAATCTAAGGATCTCTCAAGCATGACACTGGATGAGCTCATAGGAAACCTAAAAGTTCACGAAATGATTATGGAAAAAGACTCAGAAATTGTCAAAGGCAAAAAGGAGAAGATTAAGTCTATTGCCTTGAAAGCCAAAGCCGAGTCAAGTGACGATGAATCTTGTTCAAACAGTGATGATGAAGAGTATGCCATGGCCGTGAGGGATTTCAAGAAATTCTTCAGGAGACGAGGAAAGTTTGTAAAACCACCTCGTGATGAAAAGAAATCCTCTCGGAAAGATCGTGACGATAAGAAAGGTAAGGTTGACAGGAAATGCTATAGGTGTGGTGACTCCAGTCACTTTATTGGAGAATGTCCAAAGCCTCCAAAGAACAAGTCTCAAAGAGCCTTCATTAGTGGAGCTTGGAGCGATAGTGAAGGAGATGATGATGATGAGCCTAAGAACAACGAAATTGCCCTTATGGCTGATGACACAGAAGAGGTACATTCTGATTCATACTCCTCTATAGATGACGAAACCTTAGAAGTAGAATATAACAAACTATGTGACGTCACTTTAAAAATCATAAACAAAAACAAATTTTTGAAAACAAAGACAACACTTTTGGAAAATGAAGTATTTTGGCTTAAAGAAAAAGCAATATGAATTGAAAAAGGTAAAGGTAGTAAAGAAACGTGTGTTTCTTGTCAAGAACTAAAACTTGAATTAGAAACCTTAAGATCCACACAGGAAGATTTAATCAAACAAAATTCAAAGTTTATAAAGTTTGACAAAAACATAAGTTGTGCAGATGAAATAATGAAAATGCAAAAGCTACTTCATGATAAAACAGGACTAGGCTTTATGAAACTAGGAACCTTAAGTGATCATAAGGAACAGACTGTGAATAAAACTGTTTCAACCAAGTTAGACACTCACGGATCCGACGGATCCAAAAACTTGGATCCGCCAGTAGTACCCAAGGGATCCGCGGGTACAGAGGCTGAACAGAAGGTTCACAAAGTCGATCGTTCCGAGTTTGTTAAAGTTACTAGAAAACGTAACAGTAATATAACCAATAATAAACACAAACCAGCAGTGTCTTTAGGAAGAGGTCAAGCTAGAAATGAATATAGAGTTAAAACGGATCAACAGAGACCTCAAATGAGTTTTCCCAAACACCCCTTTCCAAAGAGTATGGTTAATCCACAACATACCTATCAAAATAATTGGAACCAAAACATGCCTAGAAACTTTCATGGTCCTAATTATATGCCGTGGAACAATTGTCCACCATTTCCGTACATAAACCATGATAATGTCATGTTTAACCCAAACGGACCCATGAGATATTGGGGACCAAATGCTTGAGTCTTTTATGAACTTAGGTATGCTTGAAAGTTGATCTTGAACCTGATGAGTGGATCAAAGATAGCGGGTGCTCAAGACACATGACGGGAAACAAAAATCTTTTCTCAACCTACCAAGTGTATGACGGAGGTAATGTCACATTCGGTAGCAAGCTCAAAAGTAAAATCATCGGAAAAGGTACAATCTCTCATGACTCTCTTTCTATTGATGATGTTGCTCATGTAGATAATTTGGGATTTAATTTACTTAGTATAAGTCAATTATGCCACAAAAAGTATAACGTCCTTTTCAGTGAAAATGGAAGTAAAATACTTAAAGATGGCATAACCGTAGGAAAAGGTGTTTTAAAGAATAATGTCTATGTTATGAAATTAGATAAAACACCTAAAGATAAGTTATGTCTTACCTCCTTGGATGAAAACTCAACTCTATGGCATCGACGCTTAGGTCATGAAAATATGAGGCTTATTCAATCCTTGTCATCCAAAGAACTCGTTAGGAACCTACCCAAGTTGAAATATGACCAACACTTTTGTGATGCTTGCAAAATTGGGAAACAAGTACATAATAGCCATAAGGCTAAAAACATGGTATCTACATCTAGATGCCTAGAATTATTACATATGGATTTGTTTGGCCCGTCGGCTATACAAAGTTATGGAGGAAATTTTTACACTTTAGTCATAGTAGACGATTACTCTACATATACATGGACAAATTTTTTGAAAACTAAAAATGAGGCATTCGATAAATTTGAAATTCTAAGCAAGAAAATTCAAAATCAAATAGGAAGCAACATAATATCTATTAGAACTGACCATGGTCGAGAATTTGACAATGAAATCCAATTTTGAAATTTTTGTGATAATAATGGAATAACTCATAACTTCTCGGCTCCTCGTACACCTCAATCAAATGGTGTAGTAGAACGTAAAAATAGAACAATTCAAGAAATGAGTAGAACTATGTTAAATGAACAAAACATACCTCAAAAGTTTTGGTGTCACGCTATAGATACTTCCACATATATACTAAATAGAGTTTTAATTAGACCATTTTTAAATAAAACCCCCTATGAAATTTATCGAGGCAAAAAGCCTACATTAGGATATTTTAGAGTTTTTGGAAGCAAGTGCTTCATTTTAAACACAAAGGATTATCTCACCAAGTTCGACCCAAAGTCGTATGAAGGTGTATTTCTTGGGTACTCACAAAACAGTAAAGCATACATAGTATTAAACAAGGAAACATCAAAAGTTGAGGAATTGTTGAACGTAACATTCAACGAAAGTCCACCTCCCTCTAAGACATCACCTTTGGTAGATGATGACTTAGTTGAAAGTCAAATGGCTAAAAATATAGAAAACATTGAAAATGACAATGAAGATGAACCCGTAAAAGGAGAGATTGTCAATATCAAAGAAACAAAAAGTCATCCATTAGAAAACGTCATAGGAAAACTTAATGAAAGAACATTAAGATCCAAAGCTCAAAATGAAAGTAATTATTTTTGTTTTATTTCAACTGTTGAGCCTAAAAATATAAACGATGCAATAAAAGATGAATCTTGGGTAATTGCTATGCAAGAAGAACTAAATCAATTTGTTAGAAATGATGTTTAGACATTGGTCCCTCCACCTAAAAACCAAACCATAATCGGCACCAAATGAGTTTTTAGAAATAAAATGGATGAAAATGGTATTGTATCTAGAAATAAAGCTAGGCTAGTAGCTCAAGGCTATAATCAACAAGAAGGTATAGATTACGATGAAACTTTTGCACCCGTAGCTAGACTTGAGTCTATTAGGATACTACTTGCATATGCATGTGCACATGATTTTAAGTTATTTCAAATGGATGCCAAAAGTGCTTTCTTAAATGGTCTTATAAATGAAGAAGTATATGTTGCACAACTTCCCGGCTTTGCCGACTTTGAAAAACCAAATTATGTTTTCAAACTTAAGAAAGCTTTATACGGACTTAAGCAAGCACCAAAGGCTTGGTATGATCGACTTAAGACCTTCCTAGTTGACCATAAGTATACCATGGGCCTAGTAGATAATACTCTCTTCACCAAGAAAAAGGGATCACATATTATCATTGTCCAGATATATGTGGATGACATTATATTCGGTTCAACTTGTCAAGAGTTATGCGACGATTTCTCAAAAATCATGCATGACGAGTTTGAAATGAGTATGATTGATGAACTCAAATAAGTACATTTTATTACTATCATTTATCCTATTAATTTGACTTGTTTTACTATATTATGTATGAGGATTGATACTTAATTGTTTACTTTTGTAATTCTCAGGTAAAAACAAGCATTTGGTGAAACTTAGCTATTTTGGACTAATTATGGAGCAAAACGTGCATAAAG
Source organism: Artemisia tridentata subsp. tridentata (assembly GCA_021014915.2). Classification (NCBI taxonomy): domain Eukaryota; kingdom Viridiplantae; phylum Streptophyta; class Magnoliopsida; order Asterales; family Asteraceae; genus Artemisia; species Artemisia tridentata. The sequence goes on from CP139508.1 coordinate 85,763,374, forward strand.
CGAAAGTCTACTGACATGGACAAGATCAAGTCAATTCTGCTCCAGATGCGCCGCATCTCACTATCAACATGCGCCGCATCTCTATCAAGATATCACCAGATACGATCCAAGATACAAGAGGACATGCGCCGCATCTAATCACGGAGTTACGCCGCATCTTCTGGCGGTGTACGAATATTCCTGAATATTATAATCTTGGACCCCACGCGAAGTTAAGTACATGCGCCGCATCTACTTAGTAGATGCGCCGCATCTTCCCTCAGACAGAAACTATAAATACCCCGTGGACCAGACGAATTTAAGAGTTCGAGTTCGAAACCCTAAAACCGAAGTTCGGACAGCAGAACAGGAGGACGAATTCAGTCAAGGAGGCAGCACAAGACACACCCAAATCGAAGATACAAGAGCTGTAAGAAGGTGCTGCATGTATTTAATTCATTAAGTAGTTTTGTTTTATTGTGTTAGCAAACTTTAATTCATCAGGATTGGTGGCTTGTGTAATGTGACAACGAAAGATTGCACTCCCTTTAATACTTGCTTTCCCATCAATTAAAGTTTATATGTTGATGTCTTTGGTTACTACTTATTAGTGCATTGATAACCTCTGTGTTTATTAGTGGCTTGCGGGCATTTGACTGCGGGACAAGATGTGGCTCCCACGGTTGTTTCTAAATTGATCACTTAGGAATAACTTTTAGACATAAGTAATCATTAAGGGTTTACTCGCCGATGAGAATAGGACCAACGAGAAAGGGTTAATTACATACACTTCATATAAAGCTATCAATAAAACAAGTGACAATCTACTTAATTATAAGGACAGCCCTCTTATTGTCTCGAGTATCTATCTGTGTACGTGTGTGCTACTTGTTGATTCGTGCCTATTGGTTTATTTTATTATTTACTTGCAAACAAAACTGTGCCAGTCTCTCAGGCTGAAACCCCCTTGCGTTAGGATATTAAAATACTGATTAGATTAACTAGATAATACGTTCCACTCTTAGTGATCGACACTCTACTTACCATTATCTTCATACTGACCGGGTACACTGCTCGTTAAGTGTGTGTGTTATTGATAAGTCGGCTAAATATAAATTTAAAACTTGAGTAGGCATTAAAACTGCTAAACCGCAACGACACATCACGCGCATCAATGATGGGGGAACTAAACTTTTTCTTAGGTCTCCAAATAAAACAATTAGAAGATGGGATATCCTTCAACCAATCAAAGTATATCAAAGATATGCTTAAGAAGTTTGGTCTTGAAGACTCAAAACCCCTGAAAACACCCATGTCCTCCGAAACCAAACTCACAAAGGATGAAGAAAATGAATCAGTAGATAGCACTAAATATAGAGGAATGATTGGTAGTTTACTCTATCTTACGGCTAGTAGGCCTGACATTATGTTTAGTGTTTGTCTATGTGCACGTTTTCAAGAAGATCAAAAAATGTCCCATCTTGAAGCCGTTAAACGAATATTTAGGTACATCAAAGGCACTACACACTTAGGATTATGGTATCCCAAAGGAACGGGTGTAGAAACCATAGTGTATGCCGACTCTGACCATGCAGGTGACTATGTTGATAGGAAAAGTACTAGCGGTATTTGTACTTTTGTAGGATATTGTCTCACATCATGGTTTGCTAAGAAACAAACTGCCCTCGCAATCTTAACAACAGAGGCAGAGTATGTGTCTGCAGGAAAGGCGTGTCAACAAGCACTATGGATGAAAGAAGCTCTCGTTGACTATGGAATTGAACTCAACAACATTCTAATTCTTTGCGACAACAAAGGAGCTATTGATCTAAGCAAAAATCCAGTCCAGCATGCTAGAACCAAACATATTGAAATACGCCATCACTTCCTTCGCGACAATGTACAGAAGGGAAACATCTCAATTGAGAAAGTTTCCTCAGAGGACAACATTGCCGATATTCTCACAAAACCTCTAAAACGAGAACCTTTCAACTATCTTTGACTTGGATTAGGATTCATGGAACCTAGTGATTAGGTAAAACATTAGTGTAGACTTTAGTTTAATCAAACTCGACACTAAACTAAAATTAGCATTCTGATCCGCAGATCCAAACGATAACAAAGGCGGATCCTTTGTTTTGGATCCGCCGGATCCGTCGCATGCACAGCCAAGTTTATTATTAAATAAACAAGAACAAGTACTATTCATTCCTCACTCCAAAACATATCACCCACAACATTCGACACCATAACAGTAAAAATCATAATTTAGGCTATTTTCTTCCACAAATTTGTGCTCCAAACATCACTGTAAGTATTCTTATCATGTTTATACTCCTGATCTGCGTCTAGGATTTCTATTTCATGCACAAAACCAAAACTTGGGGTATATGCATAATTCTTGAAAAATCATGAAGCATATTTACTGAATCATACTTAAAAACATGTTTTTCTTAGTTAGGAATTACATCTCATAGCACATTGTCTTAATTTAACAAAAACCCCATGAAAATTTTCTTACTAAAACCTTCTCACAACTAGGTAAAATGATTTTTTGAACATTGTTCATACAAATACAAAAACGTTATATTTTAAACATCACTTGCATCATGTCTCTTGAATGCTAAAGGGAATACATAATTAATATGTATTTTCGGGTACATTCAAACGTAGCTACATTGAAATAGGTGCGTTTGGGTTATCTCTCATTTTTAATACAAAACTTGCATAAACTAAATATTTCATGCATCAAAAAGGGTCGAGATAACCGAACCTCCACATTGTCCCCATGTAGGCACACACAAGAAATTTTACACTTACTTTGATCATTTCAACTAAAACTATGTAACTTTTGTACTTAGGAAAATCATGCCTCCCGCAACCAACTACGATCACAAAAGAACCGTTAACTACTTACCCGAAGTCCACAAAACCAAAGGTCTAACCAAAGCCCAAGTCGACATTTTCAAAGCCTTAGAGAAAAAGTATGTCCATGAGGGTAGAGTCGTAGATTCCTCGTTCTATGAAGGAACCCAACTTAGGGAAAACTTAGCCGCAATTCGATTTGATACTCTTTTAGATATAGATGAACAAATCATTCCTAGGTTCATTCTTGAGTTTTATGCTAGTGTAGGTCTTAGTTCGACTGACCAAGGTTACTTAAGTCTTCAGTTTTCTATAAATGGAAATCATATCAACATCCCTCTTGATCAATTTGGTGAGGTCTTGGGCATTCCAAATCAAGGGACATGTATTTACTCGGACAAATGGTCCTTAACAATCTTAGAATCCAATCTCGAAAGGACGGCACCATATGTCACTCCTCTCGCATCAAAAGATGTGCTTAGGGAACATCTCTTCATTCCTAAGAACAACCCCACAAGGATGTATCATGGCCGCAAAGTTGCTAGAGACCCATTTGCCATGGAGCTCAATGAACTCAAGCCCGAATTCAAGAAAATGGAAGAGGTCTTAAGGGCCAATGTCATGTGTACGGTAGGAAACCGTGATCACATAAATGCGTGTTTGTGTCATATGATGTTCAACATCTCAACTCGTCAACCCTTCAACCTTGCTTATTATGTTGCTAAAAGGATGTGTGACATTCCGATTCAAGGCAAAACTGCATTGCCTTATGGAATGCTCTTGACTCGACTCTATAGAGCCTTTGTACATGTCCGTCCAAACTCCTTAGGATTTGTCCTAGAATACACAGAGATCCCTCACACTTTCATTCCCTTAAGTAACTTTAGAGTATTGGTTGATAAGGGCAAACGACCTCGTGCACCAACATCATCCTCATCATCTTCAATGAGTGAAGATGATGGTTTGCCAAATTCTAGGATTCCTCCACCCGAATACTTGAGCCATCTTCCTCCCATTCCAAATGAATCCGCTGAGTATCGCAACATTAAGGGAATGGTGAAGAATCTTGGTCGTTGGATGATGAAATTGTACAAAGGTATGAAGAAGTTGAAGAAGAAGCTTAGTTGAAGGAGTGTTTGGATTTGAACAATGTTAGACAATGTGATGTTAAACTTGTATGTGTCTCGACTTTATCTGATAATACTTGTTATGTATGTGTAATAACTAACATTTGCAGGTAGATAACCCTCATGGTTATCAATTTTCCGGGTTATAGCCTATGTTTGGCATAACACCAAAAAAGGTAAGTTTCTAAGAACGGATTAAACTATGTTCAATCATGTGTTAATGATATCATATTCAGATGATCTGCTATACATATTAGATGATAAGTAAGGTCTAGGTGAATTTTCGGGTTTTCGTCGAAAAACAAAAAATATGACATACATTCTGTTTAGTTTTAGTATTTGGGACACCGATCCGGCGGATCCCAAAACTTGGCTCCGCCAAGGGTTATCATTGGTTCCGCCATCCGCCAACCTGCGGATTTGGCGGATCCTAAACTTTGGATCCTTGTTTGATCCCATTTGGATCCGCGGGTTCCACAGTAAAAACCTTAAACTTTTTTTACTCATCTCTATTCTTAAATCTTAGTGTTTAGTCTTATTTAGGAATCATTCACTGATTATAAAACAATTTAGAATCATTTAGGAATTCTTAGAAACTTAGGAACAAAATTTCCCACCAAAATTTAAATTTTTGAATTTTAGGTGTGAGTTACCAAACTAATACAAAGAAGGAACCCTTTTTGGGGATCCGTCAAATCCGTGGAAACATCAAATCATAAGATTTTCCACTATCTCCTTGTATTTACTGCAAATTCCAAACATATTACTCAACCCAAGCTCAATGGATTGACTTCCTTGATATGACCTTCATAAATCTTTGCTCCAAATCATTAGCAACCAACATTCTTCATTGGATTCAAATCACTTCCAAACACAAATTTCCTTGATCCTTCTGTCTATAAATTGAGATCTAAACTTGAAACAAAATTCATACCTTCATCTTCTTCTCCTATACCTATTAGTTACCTAAGTCAACAATGACAAAGTCAAACAATTCTTCAACCTCAAAACCACTAAAAAGGACAGCACGAATCAGTGTAAAACCATGTTGCTTTGTTAACCTTTCAAATTCTTCCTTAGAAGAGTCATCACCACTAATCATATCCTCACCCATTGCTAGTGAAAACTTCCTTACTTTATCCACTCCAACTCCCTCAAATGTCCTTATTCAAACACCTCCTCCGACTATCACTCCAGTAGGAACCACACCACCACCCGCTCCAAAACAGTATGAGAAATCTCAATCATTACCAAGCTCACCAAAACTCCAACCCATGGAACTCTTTAGGACACCACCAACATCTCCACAACCATATCTTGAAGAGTTAGAAGATCTTCCACCTACAGCAACCAATCCTCCACCAATGAGTCTTGAAAACTTAGAACCCATGCTATTCCATCCTCTCCATCCGGAGATTCATGGTCCTCTATACCGTGAAGCACCACAACCTCATCCCCAAATACCACCACTATCACCAACTTCAACACTCATCGCCATAGATGAGGCGATGTGGAGCAACATTCCTCAAACCCAAGAGGAGATGAGTGCGGAGTTAACACAACTCTATGCTCTCTCGGGTATGGTTGACCATCGTCTTCATGAAGCCATGGACATTCAAAACATCCTCATGAACTCCCTCCAAACACCACCACCAACCAATGCACAACAACAACAATCATCCAACAACAACAACAACCAACCACCACCACCACCACAAAACTTGGAGCCAAGTCTTCCTCCTGGTTTTTCAAGTCATGATTGCGCACATTGTGAGAGAACATCTCACTTGGCCCAAAGGACCAACATTTTGGTCCATGAGCTTCAAAATGAGACGAGTTTCATCTTGAACCATGTTCTCGAGCGTCTCAATGCAATCTCACATCCGCCTCAATAAAAGCGCTCTTAGGAACTTTCTAGGATGCTGTTGTAGTAGTCTTTATTTAGGATTTATTTTGTAATGTAACATCATATCATGTTTTTGACTTTTGTCACATAATTTTCAATTAATGAATGTGATTTTTTTATGCTTATGAGTGATCAACATATTGCATATTATCATTATCTTTGATAACTAACATCCTTATATAGCTTGTTTTACTCTATATCATGATTGCTTTAGGTACAAATAATGATCAGACACTTACTTTGACTTTTTTAAGTCAAAACTTATTGAAAGGCTTGTTTGGAAGAACACCTCACATGCATTCTACTTCTTCCTAGAAGTCATTCATTACTAACACTTCATTTGCAGCATATCATAACCTTCAAAAGTATACGTTGGTACTCGAGAAGTGGGGAGTATACATCGAGGGGGAGCATTTCATAAGCATTTCATATTCTAACCGTTTGTTTTGTAGGTTCATGCATCATTTCCTTGATTACTTCATCTAGGGGAGTATAAAACAAGGGGGAGCTTTAAAGTTCTCAAAATCGTATTCCGCTACGCTACTCTTTTTGTTTCGACAAAAAGGGGGAGAAAGGACTAAGTTTGCATTAACTGTGATTCATCACAGTACATACATTTTTTTTTCAAAACTTTTCTTTAATAAACAAATTTAATATTTATTTTTAAGAAATCATGCTATATTTATTCTCTTGCTCAAAAATATACCTTATGTTTTGTCATCAACAAAAAGGGGGAGATTGTTAATACAAATATCGTCCCAAAAACGTTATTTATATTTTTCGATCTTTACTTAGTTTTGTTAATGACTAATACAAGGTATATCTTTTAGCAAATTATAAATACTAGCTTAAGTCTCATTAATACACAATTTATATTTTGCAAGATAACTTAGAATTACAATTTTACACTTTTACAAACTTATTTCCTTAAAAGGAAACTTTATTTTTAAAGTTACACCATGACATCATGGCATACATCACAAGTAATATCTTAGTTAGATTGTGTAATATTTTGTTTAGATTCATAAGTTAGATAGTTGACATTTGTGGATCTTGGAAGATTTGGCAAGATATGCAAGATATGGAATGATACACCAAATCCCTTAGCTGTCAATACCCACGGATCCAAGTCTAATGAATGACGGATCCATATTTTGGGATCCGTGGGATCCGTGAGCTGGATATCAGCTTGCCTATAAATAGCAAGCTAATCATTTGGCTTTCTCATCACTCATATAGCTTAAACACACATATTCATTCAGTATATATCTTACTAACATCATTCATACTTGCATTTCACTTTGATCATTCTTTTGTAGAAAAGAGATCAAGCTTTCAAGGATCTACAGAACCGTAATCCTTTAGTTTCATTACTGTGTGATATTGTAATTTGTTTCACACATCATTATCTATCATTTGTAATCAGTGAGTGTGGTTAGTGTTTTAGTCCTCAAAACACAAAGAGAGTAGGGAGTGGTTGTACCCTTGTAAAGAACTCGACATCTAGCTTAGTTTCGGTAAAGTATATAGGCGACGTCAGGTTGGTTCCACCTTGTGAAAGAACCCGGTGTTTAGCTTAGTACCGGAAAAAGAAGTAAGCGACGTGTAAAGGTTTTCTCCGCCTAGAAAGGGAGTTTGTTTCTTAGTGAAGGATAAACTCTCGAGTTGGAAGCTCGAGGAGTGGAGTAGGGCAAGGAAGAGAGTCCTTGTAGCCGAACCACTATAAACAACAGTGTTGTGTGGTTTGATCTTTCCTCTCTTTATCTTTTGTTTATATTGTGTGATTATTTGTTTGTGATTGTTTCCTTTGAATTAACATATAGTAACAAAGCAAATAAAACTCTAAAAATGGTAAAAACTATTCAACCCCCCTTCTAGTTTTCCACAAAAAGTTTTTTAAAAGTGAAGTAGAATTACAACTCGGTAAGAAGATTAAGGCTCTTCGATCCGATAGAGGTGGTGAATATTTAAGCCAAGAGTTTAAAGATTATCTAGCTGAGTGTGGAATTGTCCAGCAGCTTACATCTCTTTATACTCCACAGCAAAATGGTGTATCTGAAAGGAGAAATCGTACATTGCTAGATATGGTATGATCTATGTTTAATCTTACAACTCTTCCCTTATCCTTTTGGGACTATGCCCATTAAAGTGCAGTTCGCATATTGAATATGGTTCCAACTCAGAAGGTTGATAAGACTCCATATGAATTATGGATTAGAAAAGCCCCCAATTTGTCTTACTTAAAGGTCTGGGGTTGTGAGGCGTTTGTTAAACGTGACTCACCAGATAAACTCCAACAAAGATTTGTTAAGTGTATCTTCATAAGATACCCAAAGGAAACAAGGGGTTACTACTTTTACTTTCCACCAGAGAATAAAGTCATTGTGGCTAGGTATGGAGAATTCCTTGAGGAGAATCTCATATCTCAAGAATTCAGTGGGAGAGTTTATGATCTTGAAAATGATCAAGAAGATACATCACCTTCTAAAAATGCTAGCACACTTCCTGTGGAACCTGAAAGTCTAGGTCCTCCACCTGAAGTTGAAGTGGTTCCCATTCGCAGATCTGCAAGAACTGTGAAATCTCCTGAGTGTCTATGTCTTAACGTAGAGTGCGAGGAAACTATACTAGGGGATCTTGATGAACCCACTAGTTATAGGGCTGCCATTAATAGTCCTAAAAAGGATAAATAGCAGGTTGCTATGAATGAGGAAATGCAATCCATGTGAGAAAATGAAGTCTGGACTGAAGTAGACCTTCCTCCCAATGCTAAGGTTGTTGGGAGTAAGTGGCTCTTCAAGAAGAAAACAGACATGGATGGCAATGTACACACCTATAAAGCTCGTTTGGTGGCTAAAGGCTTTACCCAAACATATGGTGTTAACTACGAGGAGACCTTTTCTCCTGTAACTGACATTAGAGCTATTAGGATTCTCATAGCCATAGCTGCACACTATGATTATGAGATTTGGCAGATGGATGTCAAAACCGCCTTCTTGAATGGTCGCCTAGATGAAGACATCTATATGGCGCAGCCGGAGGGGTTTGTGAATTCAGAATTTCCTGACCGTGTATGCAAACTTCAAAGATCCATTTATGGATTGAAGCAAGCATCACGTCAATGGAATAAGAGATTTGATGAGGAGATCAAAAGGTTTGGATTTACTCAAAATCTTGATGAGCCATGTGTATACCACAAAGCTAGTGGGAGTGATGTTATTTTCCAAGTTCTATATGTTGATGACATATTTGTGGGAAACTAGAAGGGGGGTTGAATAGTTTACCGGTTTAAAAAACTTCTTTTAAAAATCTTGTTTTAAAAGTTGGTTATTGGAAACTTTGATTCGAACTCTATGTGTAATCAATCAACACCAATATGAACTACACACTAAGCTAAGTAATAATAACAAATAAAAGTAAAGAGTAGAGTTGGAAAGATCAAACCGAGACAGAGGATTTATAGTGGTTCGGCTACGAAGCTCTTCTTCGCCCTACTCCACTCCCCGAGTACCACACTCGAGAGTTTCAAGCACTATGTCAACAACCTCCCTTAAGGCGGAGAAAACCGTACACGTCGCTTATCCTATTACCGACACTAAGCTAGATGTCGAGTGCTAATCTTAGCTAGCACCAATCTACCAAGGTCCACGTGACCAAACACACAAGCCCAATGGCTTCAAGAGATCACCAAGATCTCAACACGATCACAATGATCAACACTTACTTCACTCTACTCAACTAACACTAACCTAATGACCCTTGATCTTCTTGATCAATCACACAAGCCCAATGGCTCCAAGAGATGTTCACTATCTCTATAGATCACACTTGATCTTCACTCTCACTCATAAAAAGGAAATAAACTTGATGTATGCTAAGACACAACAAGGTTGTAACAAGTGTTACAAAAACCTATCAACTATAACTCTAGTATCTTCTTGATTACTTGAGTTCTTCTCTTGCTAATGAAGAGGAATGACAACACCTTGTATCAACTTGGATACTTGTGTTCTTCTCTTGCTAGTGAAGAGGTATGAAGAGGATTACTTGAAGGATGATTGGATCACTCTTGAAACAAAGAAAAACTAATCTAAATGACCCTAAGAAGTGAAAGGTGTGAGAGGATTTGACTAAGGGATTTTTCTGTGTGTGAAGGGTGCCTAAAACTGTGAAAGAGGTGGGTATTTATAGGCAAAGAAAATCTGAACGTTACAATTCAAAATGGTACGGACGGCACCATTAAATGACCCACGGCTCCGTTAAATTTAATGGTACCGTGGAGCCGTGGTAGACTAGGACGCTCCAAATTTTGTCTTTTCTGGTGAAAACTTATTTGGGGAAGGTTGGAGCTGATTTTGGGGGGAAAAATAGCTGTTGTGATTTTCAAACTTATTTTTCCATTAAAACATTTCTTAATATTTCAAAAATAATTTGTCATGTGTATTTTTGAAAAAATGTTTTGTCCCATTTAAAATGTGAATTTTCAAAACATGAATTCACTTCTTTGATCACTAGTTCAAGTTGTAACTTTGTTCAAGAGTGATTTGCGTAGAAACGGGATCTTCCGATTAAAAACTTGTTAACGTTAATTTTAACGTAACGTGAGTTCACATTTTGTCATCCTCAAAATGTGAAGTAATCGAAAGATATAAATAACGTTTTTAGAACATTATTTGCATCAACAATCTCCCCCTTTTTGATGATGACAAAATATAAACTCATTTTAGGTTAAAATTAGTTTTAACAAGTTTTTAATGAGTTTACTCCCATTTCTCCCCCATTTTGTCACATCAAAAAGGTGGTTAAGGCTCCCCCTTGATGTGTACTCCCCCTCATTTGGAGAACACAAAGGAATCGAGCAATGGATTGTGCTACAAAACAAAGTTAGACGACAAATATACAATATCTAACAAGTAGCACATTTGTGACAAATAACCAATCCCTTAAAAGGAAAAACCTCCACATAAAAACATTCATTCATAAAAAAAACAAGTGTCATAGTAATGTATGACTACATAGAAAGCACTAAGAAAGATAACAAGAAGCCTAAATTCCTAATGACTAGAGACAAGCTTCATTTCCAAGAGGGGTCCTAAGAGTTTATTGTGGAGGACTAAACAAGAAAGTGTTTAGTTGTTTTGGTTAGGAGGTGGTGGAGATTGGGGCCCCATTTGAGGTGGTGGAGGTGTCAAGAGATGTTCTATAAAGTAGAACATGAAATGAATCTCGTCTCTTAAGAAGTAGATGAGATTACGGTTATGGAGACAACATAGGCAATTAGCACTATGTAACTCAAAGGGATGTGGTTGGTTGGGTTGTGCCATGATAGGAGATGGTGATTGTGGTAGGGTTGTTGGAGGTGAAATTGGCATGGCATTGTCCAATGGGGTGAAGGGAGATGGTGCGTATTCCATTGATGATGTAGTGTAATAGGATGATGAAGATGTTGTGTAGGTAGATGATGTTTTAGATGGTGCATAAGGTGGTGATGGTGAGTATGGAGTGGCTTGGGAAGGTGGTGTCATAGCTTCATCATCTCTTGTGAGATCCACAAAGAGTGGTTTTGAGGGTGGTTTTACGGTTATCCAAGGTTTCTTGGAGATTTGAGAGGTTGAACCATGTGTGGAGGACATGGTGTTTGTGTGATGGGAGGTTGAAGGTGAAGTGCAAGATAAACTTGCAAGGATGAGGCCTTAAATAGGCAAGTTGGGTGAAATTTGAATTAAAGTTGATCCTATGGTGTAGGAGGGGAATCCTAGGGTGAATGTGAGGGTGCAAGGTTTGCAGGTTTGAGGTTAGGGTGATAGGGAAGTAGGAGCATTAGGAAAAATCCGTTATACAGGGTCACGGCTCCGTTAAATACCCCACGGTACCGTTAATTTTAACGGTGCCGTCCCTATTTAGTGGTGTCGTGACACTGTTGGCACGAAAATTTCTTTGCAGGCTAGTTTTGGGCTGCTAGGGGGATATTTTCTAGGGGAACTAATTCCTGGAAATGAGAGTGCCTCAACTCACTAGGTACTTATTTTCCTAATATATCCATACAATGCTACATCTAGCACATAAAGATGATCATGCATTATACTTAAAGAATCATAAGCATGCAAGCATAAAGAACAAGATAAGATATCATCCAAATAACAAATAGAACATTTATGTAAGCATGCTAGATAATTTGAGCATTAATTCCTAATATTATCTATTAGTAATAAACCCTAGTGAGAGATATAAATCTCTTCCTAACTACTTATGACTTGAGCATTCCCCCTTCTTGTCACACTCTTGTCTTGAGTATTTGTCTCATTCTCATGAATAGGATCATCAAAGGGTGCATAGTGGGTGGTGAATTTGGAAGTGAGGATGGTTGAGACATATGACTCGGTTATGGGTTTCATGACAGGTGTGAACAGGGAGTATTGAGGACCATGAAGGTAAGGGTGAAAATTCATGAAGTGATGATAGAGACGGGTTAGGAACATCCCATAAGGTATCAATTTATTCTTGTTACCATTGAGATGTATAATTCGCTTAGCGAAGAAGTAAGCAAGATTGTAAGGTTGTTGGGTTAAGAGACAGTAAATCATATGAGCACAACACGCCGGGAGTTGCTCACGATTTCCTGTGAGACTTAGAACATTTTCTCGCAGGATGACTGCCCAAGAAAGTAGTTCATGACGCACTTCTTTCAAACGAATTTTCGTTGGATGTGGGTGAGGGTGAGTACGGATGATTTTGGTTAGTTCGGTTGGAGAGGGTATGTACGAACAGTACGGACTATTCTCCTCACGATAGTGAAAGAGAGACTCAAGACACCAATCTTCAGTATAGGCACATTGCCCATGATTGGGTATTCTAAGGATTTGAGCAAATTGCTCAAGAGTCAGAACGTATTTGAAGTTTTTGACCCAAAACCAAACTGACAAGGATTGATCCTTGTTACGTACGAGTTCAACTTGTCGGAAGAACTCCATCACAAAGCGAGGACAAATGTACTCGTTAATGTGGAGTAGACAATCGAATCCTATAGCTCTAAAGGAAGTGTTGATGTCCCGGTGGTAAACTAGGGATGGATCAACGACACGGCCTTCATGAAACCGACGGGTTTCAAGATTGACATAGGCACGAATGTGGTTACCGGGTGTAGTGGGTTCACGTGAGATTACGGGTGTATAGGTATCGGTTAGGAGATGATCAAAATCATATTCATGAGACATTTTTGTGTCCTATAAGAAAATTTTAAGAAAAATTTAGAATAAAAACCAGTTGCATACAACACGTGCCTAGTGTGTGCCTATATGCAGACTATGTGGAGGTGCGGTAATCTCGACTTAAAAGATAAATAATGAGATTACCCAAACACTCCTGATTTTACTTTAGCTCAAACAAATATGTCGAAGAGTACATATTGATTATGTAATTCGAATAATATTTGTGAGATCATGAATGCATGAGAAAGTGTTTTTAGTTTGCATCAACAATGCATGAAAAAGAATAATTTCATGATCCTAATTTTCTGAGATTTTAAAATTGATGGAATTGGGGTGTTTTAGTGTTGATGACTTCTAATTTTGAAACATTCCTAGAAAAATGTCAAAATCCCCAATTCAATTTTCATCAATGAACAAACCCTAGACTCAAAATTAGAGATAGATTAGAGTGAGAAAACTTACAAATTATGTTGAAAAGGGTAAAATGATTGAGGATCTTGAAATCAATGTCTTGAATATGATCTTGAAGAGGTGTAATTGAGTTTTGGGTGGTGAGGTTAGGTTATGACAGCAATTGCTGAGGTTGTGAGGGTTTGGAATGAGTAATGTGGGAAAAGGGGACTGAAATACGAAATGTTCCAGATGCACGGTTCCACGGTACCGTTAAATTTAACGGTGCCGTGCCACATTTAGTGGAGCCGTGATCTGCTGGGACTGTTTTCTGTCCCATTTTGATTTTTGACGAATAAGTCTCGCTGTTTTAGTGAGATCTTATGACACGAGGAAAGAATTTGTACCTAACAAATTCTTATGACTAGGGGTTCCTAAACTTGACTAGACGAGATACACGGGATGACTTCAAGAGTCATGAGATTTATGGAATATGTTCCATCATTCCTAGACCTAGACGGAGGTAGTTAAAGGATTCTCGTTTGTGAGGTTTGGTTAGTATGTCAGCGATGTTGTCTTGAGAAGGAACTTTCTCAATGGAAATGTTTCCTTTCTGAACATTATCGCGAAGGAAGTGGTGGCGAATTTCAATGTGTTTAGTACGGGAGTGTTGGACAGGGTTTTTGCTCAAGTCAATAGCACCTTTATTGTCGCACATAATGGGAACATCATCTAAGTATATGCTATAGTCGTTAAGGGCTTGTTTCATCCATAGTGCTTGCTGACATGCCTTTCCGGCGCTTACGTACTCGGCTTCGGTAGTGGAGATAACAAGAGTCGTTTGTTTATTGGAGAACCAAGAAGTTAGACAACAACCCATGAAGGTACAAACGCCACTCGTGCTTTTTCGATCCATGTAATCTCCCGCATGATCAGAGTCGGCATAGACAACAGTTTCTATACCGGTCCTCTTGGGATAAAATAATCCCAAGTGTATAGTGCCTTTAATGTATCGGAAGATACGCTTAACCGCTTCAAGGTGAGAGGTTTTGGGATCCTCTTGGAAGCGAGCACAAAGGCAGACACTAAACATGATGTCGGGCCTACTTGCCGTTAGGTAAACTACTTTACCTATTATGCCCCTAACCTAGTTATATCCGCACACTCACCTTCTTCGTCTCTTGTGAGTTTCGCATTTGCGGATATGGGCGTTATTGTCAATAAAGACTATTACTTAAACTATGTATCTCATACATATAGTATACATAAGTTTACAGGGATACTTCATTTAGGCAAGATTACGTATGTGCAAGGAAGGGAACTTGATTCACTCATCAATGCTTAATTCAAGCTTGTCACGCATGATCTTCAAGCGATCATCGAACATTTCTGGACAAGTTGAATTTGGCATGATGAGATGTGAATAGAGTTTCTGTGTTATAGTGCCTACCATGTTAGATTCTAACTACACTATCTCATGCCAAACATTACTACTAACAAAGGGTGTTTTAAGAAAGCGTACCTGTGCCTGAGGTGTTTGCTCTTAAAACTAGAAGACTAGGGTACCTTTGTTGAATGTTAAGCATGAAAGACACGACTTGACTATTGCGTCACCGGATATGCTTGATAACGTATCATACTCCTTTTGTTAGACTCCAAAGTTTATTTACACTCATGTTTTCCTAGCAAAACAAATGTTCAAACATCTGGTCACCAATATCTCATGGGTCCAAAGTTGTTAGAGTTAAACATCCTACGCATTTGTTGCGTTAGTTTAGGATGTGAGACTGGAGGACACATTTCCCATGGTAAGTAACTTTGTGGTGGACGATCATTCCAAGTTACGGGAAAGTTACTTGGATGATTTTTTCTTCTAAAGTTACCTCTCGGTAGAGGAGTTCTAGCCCGAGGTTTGGGAGAGTTTACCTTTCTAGGTGGAGGAGTAGTTGACCTAGTGTCACGCTTTACAAATCCATGTTCGGGAGATTACAATGGTTTGTTAAAGCCTTTGGTTTCCTCTCTACTTGGAGTAGACACTCTAGTTCTATTTACAACTACTTGACTTGGTTTAGGACTTAAGTTACTTTTCAGAATTGACCCAGTTTTGTCCTCAGCACCACACGGTACCACGGTACCACTAAATTTAGTGGTGCCGTATGTATCTTTAATGGTGCCGTCACCTTCAGACATGGACTTTTCAGGCATTACAAATTTTACTTATTTAGTGCCACTTGTAGAAGCCTGATTTGGGTCAAATCCTAAACCCAAACGGTCATGTTCACTATATCTAATATTTTCAAGTATATCATTAAGCTTTTTAGTTCCTTCATCAAACTTAATGATTCTTAAAGCATTTTCTTTAAGTTTTTCATTTTCTACTTGAAGACTAATACATGACCCGCATCCTAAGTCTACTTCCTTGTTTTTCTCAAGTCTCTTGACTTGATCATTTAGTTCTAAGACTTGTAGTTCTAGTTCTTTTAATTTTAATTTTAGCTTTGTGTTTCTCCCTAAGATCTTAGTACTAACTACGCATAGTTTGTTGTATTCGTCATGTAATTCACTGTCATCTACTGACGAATTATTATCACTATAATAAGAAGAGTCGGAGTGTACCTCGTTAGAAGCTTGAGCCATTAAGCACGTTTCATCGTTAGGCTTCTTCTCTTCTTCTTCACCGCTATCACTCCAAGAACCTCCTACAAAGGCTCTTTGGTTGTTGGATTTTGGTGGCTTAGGACATTCTCCTATGAAGTGATTAGGATCTCCGCATCTAAAGCATCTCCTATCACTTGTCCCTTTTCTTTCATCATGATTTCTTTGGGATGACTTCTTCTCATCTCGAGATTGTCTAGGAAATCTACCTTTCCTCCTAAAGAACTTTCTAAAGTTCCTAACGGCTAGTGCGTACTCTTCATCTTCACTACCGGAACTCGAGCATTCCTCATCACTAGACTCCTTCTAGGCTTTTAATGCTAGAGATCTAACTCTCTCACTTTTGCCTTTGACAATGTCAGAGACTTTCTTGATGATCATCTCGTGAACTTTCAAGTTTCCTATAAGTTCATCGAGTGACAATGCCGCCAAGTCCTTTGACTCTTCTATGGCGGTGACCTTTGCTCTCCATTTAGGATGCAGAGCTCTAAGAAACTTCCTAACATAGTTCTTACTAGAATAACCTTCATCAAGAGCTTTAAGACTAGTGATAATAGTATTAAATCTAGCAAAAGCATTATCTATTGACTCATCCTCCGAAATGGAGAATTGTTCATATTGTTGAACAAGAAGATCTATCTTGTTCTCTTTGACTTGGTTATTACCTTGGTGAGTGACTAACAAGGTTTTCCAAATATCTTTTGCCGTATTAGACATGAAAAATCTTTCAAATTCCTTTTTAGGCAAAGCATTATAAATCATCATTTTAGCCTCATTATTTTTGGCTAATTTCCTTTTAAGTTCATCACTTTGTTTATCATAAGAAACTATTTCATCCTTTTTAGTTTCCGGATTCTTTTGAATAGGTTGAAAGTCACCCTCGGTAATAACATGCCAAAGATCAATGTCTTTTGATTTCACATACGTTTCGAATCTTGTTTTACAATATATAAATCAATCGGTTTCGAAAAGTGGTGGTCTTTGCATAGATTGCCCTTCTAGATATTTGTCGGAATCCATTGATCGGTTCAAGCTTTAAAATACAATATACTTTAAAAACTTGACTGACGTGGCTCCTGATACCAATTGTGGGAAACTAGAAGGGGGTTGAATAGTTTACCGGTTTAAAAAACTTCTTTTAAAAATCTTGTTTTAAAAGTTGGTTATTGGAAACTTTGATTCGAACTCTATGTGTAATCAATCAACACCAATATGAACTACACACTAAGCTAAGTAATAATAACAAATAAAAGTAAAGAGTAGAGTTGGAAAGATCAAACCGAGACAGAGGATTTATAGTGGTTCGGCTACGAAGCTCTTCTTCGCCCTACTCCACTCCCCGAGTACCACACTCGAGAGTTTCAAGCACTATGTCAACAACCTCCCTTAAGGCGGAGAAAACCGTACACGTCGCTTATCCTATTACCGACACTAAGCTAGATGTCGAGTGCTAATCTTAGCTAGCACCAATCTACCAAGGTCCACGTGACCAAACACACAAGCCCAATGGCTTCAAGAGATCACCAAGATCTCAACACGATCACAATGATCAACACTCACTTCACTCTACTCAACTAACACTAACCTAATGACCCTTGATCTTCTTGATCAATCACACAAGCCCAATGGCTCCAAGAGATGTTCACTATCTCTATAGATCACACTTGATCTTCACTCTCACTCACAAAAAGGAAATAAACTTGATGTATGCTAAGACACAACAAGGTTGTAACAAGTGTTACAAAAACCTATCAACTATAACTCTAGTATCTTCTTGATTACTTGAGTTCTTCTCTTGCTAATGAAGAGGAGTGACAACACCTTGTATCAACTTGGATACTTGTGTTCTTCTCTTGCTAGTGAAGAGGTATGAAGAGGATCACTTGAAGGATGATTGGATCACTCTTGAAACAAAGAAAAACTAATCTAAATGACCCTAAGAAGTGAAAGGTGTGAGAGGATTTGACTAAGGGATTTTTCTGTGTGTGAAGGGTGCCTAAAACTGTGAAAGAGGTAGGTATTTATAGGCAAAGAAAATCTGAACGTTACAATTCAAAATGGTACGGACGGCTCCATTAAATGACCCACGGCTCCGTTAAATTTAACGGTACCGTGGAGCCGTGGTAGACTAGGACGCTCCAAATTTTGTCTTTTCTGGTGAAAACTTATTTGGGGAAGGTTGGAGCTGATTTTGGGGGGAAAAATAGTTGTTGTGATTTTCAAACTTATTTTTCCATTAAAACATTTCTTAATATTTCAAAAATAATTTGTCATGTGTATTTTTGAAAAAATGTTTTGTCCCATTTAAAATGTGAATTTTCAAAACATGAATTCACTTCTTTGATCACTAGTTCAAGTTGTAACTTTGTTCAAGAGTGATTTGCGTAGAAACGGGATCTTCCGATTAAAAACTTGTTAACGTTAATTTTAACGTAACGTGAGTTCACATTTTGTCATCCTCAAAACGTGAAGTAATCGAAAGATATTAATAACGTTTTTAGAACATTATTTGCATCAACAATATTGATCATTGGTAAAAACATTCCAAGCTTGCATGACGTGAAAGCCTATCTTGGGAAATGTTTTTCCATGAAGGATCTGGGAGAAGCAACATACATTCTAGGAATCAAGATCTATAGGGATAGATCAAGGCGGTTAATTGGTTTAAGCCAAAGTGCTAACATTGACAAGATATTGAAGAGATTCAATATGCAAAATTCCAAGAAGGGATTTTTGCCAATTCAAGTAGAACATGACTTGAGTAGCAAAGCCTGTGCTTCAACACCAGAAGAGGTGGAACACATGAAGAGAATCCCTTATGCTTCGGCTGTGGGATCGATTATGTATGCGGTGCGATGTACAAGGCCCGATGTGGCATTTGCTCAGAACATTACCAGTCGTTATCAGCAGAACCCAGGTGAACTCCACTAGACTGATGTGAAACATATTCTCAAGTATTTAAGATCTACGAGAGAAATGTTTTTAGTGTACAGGGGAAATCCAGAAGCAGAACTGTGTGTTACAGGTTACTGCGATGCATCCTGAAAGTGTGATAAAGATGATACGAAGTCTCAGACGGGTTATGTCTTTGTCGTCAATGGAGGTGCTGTGGATTGGAAGAGCAAGAAGCAGAGTACTATAGCGATGTCTGCAACAGAAAGTGAGTATATTGCTGCCTCAGAAGCTGCAATGGAAGCAGTCTGGATTAGGAAGTTTGTTTCAGGGCTTGGAGTTATGCCCTCAATCAAAAGACCTATAAAAATGTATTGTGACAACTCAGCCGCAATTACATTTGCTAATGAGCCTGGAATCATGAAGGGCACCATACATTTCCCCCTATGTTAGAGACAAGTGGAGATAGGCGAGATCGAGTTACTCAAAGTTCACACAAATGACAACTTAGCAGATCCATTAACGAAGGCTCTACCCAGTGGAAAGCTTAACCAACTCTCTGAAGGCATAGGACTTCGTTTAGCTAATAGTTTCATGCATATCTGTGATTAGTATTTGGATAATGGGATGTTGTAAAACAGTTATTATTTTTATGAAATAAAAAAAAGTGTTATGTTTATTTATCATTTTCTTAATAATATATCATATATTTGCATGTTTACATCCGTGAATATATTTATATATTCTAAATTGTCCGTTGTCGGTTAATGATATGGGAATATCATTAAATTAAGACAAATCTGAGTATTGGTAGAATATACTTGAAAGTATATTGATGCGTTGTCATACCAATTTCACATGATATTCAAAATATTTGAATATGGGACTTATCCCGACTTCATGAGTTTACTTTATGGATCTTGTCATTAAGTAAATCATGTGTATATAGTTATCCTCATACTTGAGATGCCAGATAACTGTCATGCATGTAGTGCATTTCTGTAATTCAATTTAACGCTGTACATAACTGGTAGCTATACGGATTGTTTTCGGAAGCGTTGCGAAGTGCATGTGTTATGCTCGTAGTCAAAATAGAATTTGTTCCTTCAAATTTATTTGGAGTTTAATACTGTTGGGCCCCTCGTGGGATTAGTAAGATGTATGTGTGGCCACACCCAAGATCTCCCCTGAATGATTCAAAAGATTTGGTAATCTTATTTAATCATAAACAACGAGAAACAGAAGTATTAATAAAGAATGACTTAGATCCATATCTTTATTAATGTGGTATTAGAAACAAAAGGATAAGTATAATGATTTATCATCGAATGATTTTTTCAGGAGACCACCACCCGAGTTGTACTAGAGGCATTGGCGTATTGCTAGACGCTAATCAATGTCATTACACTTTTAGTAGATTTCCAAGTGGGAGCTGTTAGAGTTAATGGAAAAATATTAATCGTGTATGTCTAGATTCGAACACGAGACCGAGGGATTGCACACTTTACGTATGAATGATCAAGTAAATAATTAATATATATAATTATTAAATATTTTAATTATTTGGACACGAAATGTTACATAACGGACGTTAAGTAATTAACGGAATTGACTAACGACCGTTAAGTAAATAGTGGAAGGACTATTAGTGAAAATAGAGGCTTGGAATGATCTAGAAACCCATTACCTTGGGTTGGCCGATCGGTTCTAACGGGTAACCCAACCCATTCGATTTCTTTTGCTCCAAGTTTAAGGTTTGCCTATAAATACAAATTGAAGGGTTATTGTTTTCTTTACCTTGTGCATTGCTATAACCTTAAAATTTGTTTTTCTCTTCCTTGTTCACTAAAACCGGTCGAACACTTTATTAGTGTGTCGATACATAGTTTTTTCAAGTTAACAAAATTGTTTTGGTTAACCGTGTTCATTCACTAGCATCAATATTTGATTGGTTATAGTACTTGTGTACAAGAGTTCGGTAATAACTTACTTTAGTTATTCATCTTGGATTGTGAAACAAAAGGGTAAGGGGTTTCACGGTAATCCTATTTATTTGATCTAGTGAAGTGAAGAGAAGATCGATCCTTGTTCTTGCTAGGATCTTGAGGTATGTAACTATTTATTATTCGGTAATTCTTTATACGTGTTAAATATAAGATCTTGCTTCCGCTATACGTGCTTTGATGTGTTTATTTATTTAAATGATTGTCATGCTATTTAAATTCCAACACATATCGTCACACATTTTTTGTGTGACGAAAGCTGAAATCTGTACCAGTGGTTATCTCGTGTGCTCGTGTTCTCTACTTTTTCTGTCGATACATAAGTTGCTGTGGTTTGTCAAAGTTCTTCACTGAACCTTTTATCCATGTTCTAGTTTTCTTGATCAGATTCACCCGTTTATCTTCACCAACTTAGTTGTAGATGTTATGAAGGGAACTTACCATCAATTTTGGATGTCGTGGCCACTTCTAATAATGATGAGGTTTAGGCATTTCCCAAAAATGATTATCATTGGATCGGATGATCAAACGATCTCAGTCGTAAGATCTTGACCGCTATGATTTAAACTCTAGTCATCGTGCTAACTTCAACTACGTTCAAACTTCAACTATACAACTCAAGTCACATGTACAATTCATACAATCCGCTATGATTTAAACTCTAGTTATCGTGCTATTCACCCGTCTCATAACATATAATGGTGGTAAATGCATAATCTCATTATTGTATTTACACATTTAGATAGAATACAGTGCATGATTACATGATTCTTATATGGTTTGTGTACTATGCGTTTTAAAAAATTAAGTCATCAAAAGATTTAATGCTTTGTAACCACTATACATGCTAATGAGTTTCAAAAACATGTACATTATATATCGTGCATGTGCATTCTAAAAATTATGTGTCTTTGTAGTAACGATTTGTACATGATAAGGATACGAAGAATAAAGAGTGCGGTTATGCGGGTGGTGAATGTAAAGATGATAACATACTCAACAATACGGACTACATGTAGTCTATAAATATTGCCGGTATATTTGTTATTTCTATTTATATTTTGTGTGTAACCAATTTTAAACTTACCTTTTTATAGGTTACACGGCCACCCATTAAGTTGGTATCTTTTTTTTTGGTAAAGGGTTTTACCCCAATAAATATTCACTAAGCCGGTATCTTCAGGCAACTCATGTGGACAACAAGGTGAAAGTGCCCACCGCAAATCTTTTTTGCGCTAATTTTGTTTGAATATTAGAGTACAAACCACAACCAATAAAACTTCTTAGCTTGTTGGGTCACCATCATTGGTAGACCACCTTCAATTACCAGAGTCTTATATTTGTAACTTAAACCTAACTGCCCTATCATAATCCTCAACAGTTGCAAGGATTGCATTTGCCATTGTCTCCACACTTGCAGCTGCATTTACCCTCGACAACAAAGCTGCTGTCACTTCCCTCAGCATACCTACATACACGTTCATCAAATCTGAACGTATCAGGGAGACCAGTAGAGTAACAATTTTCTTGACATGTTTCACACAGTGAAATTGTAAAACTGATTAATATGGTATGCATGGATTATAACTAATATGAGGTATTGCTTTATGGCAATAGCGGGGCAATACAGGCCTCAAAATTGTGACAGTTACATTTAAAGGTAAAAAGCTAAGAACTTATAAAACCAACCCCAAACACACACTTAAACTGTGAAAAAGCAACTCTTAGACTATGAAAAAGCAAAATATGAAAATCTGTTTAGGAACCAACCTACGTATGCCATAGTGACATGTTAGTCTGTTACCCAATCCATTCTAACTTTTGCATCAATCACTGTGTTAGACAACTTATCAGGGGCAAGAACATATTTGTTGTTCAAAAAGAGTATCCCAGAATACTAATTTCATGCATCTGATTAAAAGTTTTACATATTAAACATGTGGCTTATCACTTCTAATTAATGATACAGAAAAAACAAAAGCTAGTCACACTTTCTCGCAATTCACATTAAGATTGTTATCAGCACATATGGTGCTTTCCTTGTAACATATTCATAACAATTAAACACACAATATAGGTGGATATGGCCGGCGGTTTAGAGAGATTTTAGAGGGAGAAAGAAAGTTGGGAACTTGAGAGAGAAATGAGAGTATATTAGATTAAGAGTGAAAGAAGTTCCAACCCTCTCCCTAGGTGGAGAGGGGTATTTATACTACTTACTAGTTGTGCCCCGAGTGGGCTGTGGAGCGAGCTGACAGTGGGTAAAGACCCGACCCACTCCACAAGTTCTATAATAACTAATCTACTATTAATATTACTAATAATCCTACGAGCTATTAAATGCTAATAAGTACTCGGGGTGACCGAGTCTTCAGATGAATATTTATATTCCTAACAATCTCCCCCTAAGGGAGGTCACCCCGGAAATAATGTTCTGAATTCTAGCATTCTATCCTTGGATCTTGACTTCATAGCTCGTAGACTTTGATTCTTCAATATCATCAATCTTTGTGCCTTCAGCAGTGTACTTTAGATGACTGTTCTTCTGTCTTGGATGATCTTTGAGTATTCTTCGACGTTATCACCCAACATGTGTCTTCAAGTCATCTTACAGCTTCGATTTCATGTGAAATTATGATCTTTAAGCCTTCTTTGAGATCATCAGTCATCGTAAATCTCTGAGCTTATCTACTGCTGTGATATTGCCTCCATGTGATTTTGTTGTGACCATTGGACTCGCATGCTCACACTTTTCTGGATCATAATAGATTTCATCAGAGTTGCGGAAGTAATGTTGTAGGTCTTTCAACTATCATGATGTCTTTGATAATGAGTTAGAAGTGTGAGCATGGAGTGAGGATTGACACATCTCCACTGGAATCAGGAACCACCATCGCCATCTTTATATGAATCATAAATAAAACAGTTAGCAATAAAGTTGGAGAACGAATGTGGCTTTGTCATTCGTTCGATGTGGTGGTTGGATTTAACCTTCGGTTCAGTGAAGACTGACCTGTGATCAGGTAGAATCCCCTTTAAAGAGGATTCTCCTTGACAGGAATTTCCAGCATGTAGTAATGAGTCTTCCAACAAATTAATGTCAGAATCATCATACTAAGCATGTTCTCATACCGGAACGTCTCAAAGCAGACAGCACGGTAGAGTGAATCAGTGAATTAAATACCCACTGATTGACGAGAAATTGATTAGAAAAATCACTTGCGTGTCACTGGATAAACATTTTGTGCAACACGACAAGGGTTTTATAAATTGAATCACATTTCTGTCAAAAATACTTTTGTTTGAAAATTTTCACAATCAATGTGCTTGAAACTTTTTTGGTGAGCACATTGAAAGGTTTTCCCAAAAGTATCCGTCAATCCATTTCCTGGAACAAGTTTGATTCAAATTTGAAGCGCCCCATCGTTTCTTTCCAGTTGTCACAAGCTTGATCCATGAAGGATCTCACATGTCACCCACCAAGAGCTTGTTTGATGTTGGCTCTAGAAGGATTTTCATCTTCATTATTAATACTTTACGTATCACTCGGATGTTCTGGCAATACCACAAGGATAATGCGTAGGACTCTTCATATATATTTTCTAGCTTTTCACGGTGTATGAAACAGCAGGCATATTGGAAATGTGTCCTAATGAGATTAATGGATGATCTCTTGGCTCTAGACTCAATAGTGCGTTTTGATTTAGTGATCGGAGGCTGGAGAGGATTGCCACCTTTTCAATATCGTCTAACTCGGAGTGAGAGAGACGATAGAAATGTCTTGATCTCCGTGACAAATGAAACAAGAGTCCTTTGAGGGACCTTGAGTGGCTAGGAAGGGTTGTGCAGCGTATCACTGGGTCCATGATACTTTGTCTTCAATGTCAGCAATCAACTTAGTGATTTTGACAGCGTATGTATTGACCCGGTTTCTGCCTAAAGTGTAAGGATGGCTTCTTTCTTTTCACCCTTTATCTTTACAATTATTTTTTTATTCTTCAACCCCTTTAGTGCTTACCGAGACTTCATCACTGGCACCTTGTTGGGTTTGTTCCAGTACTAGCTCCATCTCAGTCGGCACTCTTCCCTTATTCACTTTTCTCCTTTTTTAATCATTCCTAAGGACTTCTATTCTAACTAGAGGATTGTTCCTGGGAAGATCCCTCAGGTTCTGGCTGGATCATGGGAACTAATACCTAACCTCACCATCCTTATAACTCTAATGCATTAAAATAAGATTGGTCGGTCTTTAGTATTCTTCCACAGTTGCCATCATAAATCATCCGCTCCCCCTCAATATGTGCATCGATATACGAAAAGGATTAGCACATATGGGAGAGCCTACACTTTGAGTTCAAAAAAGATCACATTTTATCTTAATTTCATATTTAAATCACATTCTCTCCCCCGATCAAAAATTTCAAACCATTTGAGATTTGTGATCCCAATTGATTTAAATAGTTTAGAAATTATGGGAGAAAATGTGGTCAGGTTTAATATATTCTGATTCCGAAGCATACTACGCTCCCCCTTAATCCATGAGAGAGTGTCACTACTGATGTTGCACAATGCGTAAAAAGGTGTCAGAAATTTGAATAAATACTCTCCCCCTCAATTAATGACCCGTTTTCTATTTAAAGAGTTGTAGTCATTCAATTGAGCGGCAAATATTTGTGAAATTTAAGTCCTGTTACCACCTTGTGAAACACCAAAACTCTCCTGAAGAATCATAGAACTGAAAGAGTTTGTGGTGTAAAGAAAACTTCTCTTCTTATACAAGAAAGGATGCACTGAATCGTACATCAGATCGAAGAAACATGGATATAAAGTAATCCATGCCCAGGTGAACATCACCCAGTTGGAGGAACAGCTGTCTTTTTGGCGACATGCTTTCCCCATTTAGAAACGCGGGTTGCTATCTAAAGTAATAGCAAGCCATTAAGACATGTTTTAACTGGTTAGTATAACTTCTGCTCGAGCTTCATTTAAAGACCCGTGTCATTATTGAATGACATTTCTAGGTCCGTAAATGTTATCGATAAACAGAAGACATGCCTAGAAGAACTATTTCTTGGGATTTTCTGATTTTCTGATTTTATGACTTTTATAGGTTTTATATTTTTCTATTTTCTTTTTGTTTTAAGATATATACAAATATATACAAGGATATGTGAAGTCAATACTTTACTCCTCCTGTTCTTCTTGAAGACATTTGAGTGATTCAGGTGACAAGCTCTTCATTCCAAGACGATGGAGAATAAACTGAAACCGTTCTCTTAGTAGGGCCTTGGTGAAGATGTCAGCCAGCTGAAACTCCGTCCTTACGAAGTATAGTTCCACAATCCCTTTTTCAACTTGTTCCCTTATGAAGTGATGCCTGATGTCGATGTGCTTCGACCGGGAGTGTTGGACATTGTTACAACAAAGAGCGATGGCACTTTTTTTGTCACAATATAGAGGAATCTTGTTGTATGAAAACCCATAGTCTGAAAGTTGTGATCTCATCCAAAGGATTTGAGCACAGCAGGCAGACATAGCAATGTACTCGGCCTCTGTAGAAGATATAGAAGTGCTCATTTGCTTCTTAGAAGACCAACTAACCAAATTTTCCCCCAAAAACTAAGCTCCCCCCGAAGTACTTCGACGAGTATCATGACACCCCGCATGATCAGCATCAGCATAAGCCGTGAGTTCCATTGCCGTGTCCTTAGGATACCAGAGACCCGTGTGAACCGTGCCTTGAAGATATCTGAAAACCCTTTTTACTGCTTCCAGATGCTTTTTGGTAGGCTTGGACTGATACTGAGCGCACATACATACTGCGAACAGAAGATCTGGCCTGCTAGCAGTAAGATACATCAAGGATCCAATCATGCTTCTATACTTTGTTTGATCAACCGGGATTCCAGAAAGGTCTTCATCCAGCTTTGATCTTTCAACCATGGGAGTGTCAACAGAATCACTTGAATCGAATCCAAATTTCTTCAGAATTTCGTTTGCATATTTGGATTGATTAATGAAGATGCCTCCGGGACTTTGAGAGATTTGCAGGCCTAGGAAGAATGACAATTGTCCCATCATTGACATCTGGAACTTAGAACTCATCTCTTTTGAAAATCGAGCACATTCACTAGGGTCAGAAGAGGCAAAGATAATGTCATCTACATATATCTGAACATGAAGTAGATGTTTGCCCGCCATTCTGGTGAATAGTGTGGGATCAACTACACCCTTGGAGAATCCATTTGCAAGAAGGAACTTGGACAATGTGTCATACCATGCCCTAGGTTCCTGCTTCAACCCATAAAGGGCTTTCTTCAAGCGATAGACATGAGTGGGACGATCAGCGTCCACAAATCCTTCAGGTTGGCTCACGTAAACTTCTTCCTTTAAGTCACCATTCAAGAAGGCTATCTTAACATCCATCTGGTAGACTATCATATTTCGGCTGGCAGCATTTGCAAGGAAGATTCTGATGGCTTCAATTCGAGCAACTGGAGCAAATGATTCTTCAAAGTCTATTCCTTCTTCTTGTCGATACCCTTTTGCAACTAGCAGTGCCTTGTTCTTCAGAACATCACCATGCTCATCGAGTTTCACTTTGAAGATCCACTTTAGAGCGATAATCATCGCACATTCTAGAGCAGGCACTAATTCCCACACATCAAGTCGATCAAATTCATGAATTTCATCTTGCATAGCGTTAAACCAGCAATCTTTGGACATTGCTTCCTTGACATCTTTTGGCTCGACTTTGGATAGTACATAATTGAAGAAACAACACAGGGCATTGGTGGCAAGTTGCTTTCGTGTAGATACCGGACGTGAAGGATTACCAATGATGTTGTCAATTGGATGATCGTTGGTCCATTTTCTGAGATGGTCATGGGGTTGAGGATTTTGAACTGATGTTGCCGAGTTGATATCTCCTGAAGTGGATGTGTCTGCTGAAGATTCAGGAGCAAATACGTTTTCAAATGGAACATCATCCACAGGAGCAAAAGGATTAACTTCAAAAGAATGGTAATCTGCAAATCCTTGCTGCACCGAAGAAGATTGAATATTTGATGATGAGGGTGATTGACTAGCAGACGGTGCATTGAGACTGATTGAGACAGATACTGATGGGCCTTCTGAGTCATGTGGAATTTGATCATCAGCAACAGGAAGTACAGCTGGAGTATCAGTGGTAGTATCAATTGTTGTTGGCTCAAAATATTCGTCAAACATCGGATCAAATAACTTCTTCAACTCTTCACTGGTGGGAGGTACATAAGGAACTGCAGGCGTGGGATTCTGTACAAGACCTGAACTGATTGGTCCGGGTGTCAAAAGGTTAAGAGCGGGTCCAGAACTAGATTGTCCAGAAGCCGGTTGCTCAAACAGCTCATCGAACGTAACGTGAATTGTTTCCATGATTTTTCGGGTTCTTTTGTTATAGATTCTGTATCCCTTACGATCTGGTGCGTACCCAACGAAGAAACCTACGTCTGCTTTAGCTTTTAACTTTCCCAGATCTTGACTGTCATTTGTCGGATAACACAGTGCACCGAACACATGAAGAAAGGAGAGATCTGGCTTCTTGTTATGAATCACCTCATAAGGTGTCTTGTTGTGAGTAGTATGAATTAGGGATCGGTTTTGGGTGTAACATGCTGTTGCAATTGCTTCTGCCCAAAGAAACATCGTAGCTTTGGAAAATATTAGCATTGTTCTTGCAGCCTCCACCAGAGTACGGTTCCTTCTTTCAACCATACCGTTCTGCTGAGGAGTGCGTGGAACACTTTTCTGGTGTGTTATGCCAATACTTTCATAGAAATGACTGAGTTGTTGGTTGACAAACTCAGTTCCATTGTCTGTACGGATGATTCAGACAGTTTTGTTGAGCCTTACTTGCAGCTGTTTGATTAGTTTGATGATAACCTCTGGAGTTTCATCCTTTGTTCTCAAAAACTTTACCCACGTAAACCGAGAGTAGTCATCGACTACCACAAGAATGTATTTCTTCCCGTTTATACTCTGTACTCTCATTGGACCGCACAGATCCATGTGAAGGGTGTGAAGAACTTCCAGGATGGTGTTGACAGTTTTGGGTTTGTGGGTTTGTTTCTTGCTTTTGCCTAGTTGACATGCAGTACATAGATGATCTTTCTCAAACTTTAGTCTGGGCATGCCTCGTACAAGGTCCTTGCAAGACAAGTCATTTATGGTACCGAAGTTCAAATGGTTTAAACGACGGTGCCAAAGCCAAGACTTAGTCTTCGAGGCCTTTGAAAGCAAACAAATAGGAGGAGACCTCATCATTTCTTCAATGGAGATGGTATATAAATTGGTGCCACGACTGCCTTTGAGGAGATCCACACCATCCAACTCTCTGACGAAACAAGTGTGTTTCCTGAAGGCCACTTCAAGATCGGAATCACAGAATTGACCAACTGAAAACAAGTTATGCCCTAGTCCTTCCACATAGTATACCCGAGAGATTACACTGTCCCCGAACACATAATCTCCATAACCCATAATTGCCCCAAAGTGGTCGTTCCCAAATCTAACTGTCCCGATAAACTTTTTCACGAAGTTCTTGAGCCGTGAGCGATCCCCCGTCATATGTTTTGAGCAGCCTGAGTCCAAATACCAAAGGACGATTTGTACGACCTGCATTTGAAAACAGACAACGATGGATAACTGAAATATGTGGATCCCCACGTGTAGTTGGGGTCCATTTGGTTAGCACACACAAATTCAGGAGTTACAGGGTTCACAGATGCTGTTGTCATTATAGTGGAGACTACCCTAGATGCAGCAGATGACCTAGTTTGAAAGCATTGTGTTTCTAGAGGCAAAATTCGACCAGTTGGTCTCCATTCCTTAGACTTCACAATCTTATGATTATTCTTTCTAGGTAAGGGACACTGGTTTCCGAAAGTGAACTTCCTTCCAGTGGGTCTCCATTTGTATCCAACATTAGCAAACGTTTTTCCTGTTGCTTTCCAAACTTTCTTACTTGTTTCAGTTCTCCTAACATTCATAACATGGGGTTGTTTGGGAGACATCAAAAATGACATAACACATCTATCATGATTGCCAGAAATTAAACATTCATCACATGTCTTACAAATAGTAACAGAATTTGAATCAATTACAGTACTTTTAAGACAAATACTATAATCAACACGATTCTTTTTCATAAAAACAAACTTATTGTTCCTAGGATGGGCTTCTACTTTCTTCTCACTATCACTTTTAGTCGGCGCAGTCCTATCATTCTTGGTATTGCTTTTAAGCTTTGACTTGCTAGCTCTAGTGACTTGTTTTACTCCTGTAGAAGCAATAATGGGAACATTAGTTTGTTGTAGTGCCATTTGGTTTTCTGGTTTAGATGTGCTAGGATCAGATGCTTTCCTTATTTCATCAAAAGTTGCATGCTTGCTCTTAATTGTGGATGATGATGCAACAAATCTATCTCTTTTGTTATCGGTCTTAGGGCCAGTGCCAATGGCATATTCTAACACTTCCTGAATCCTTTTTGTGAGAACACAAGCATACACAACTGCCTTATCAAGTGGCTTTTCTATTCTGTCCTCTTCTACAACCTCACGAAGTGTGTCAAGGCCGTCCCTAAGGTGATGGAGATATATTTGATGGGCAGGTCTATTGTTTCTATGGGGAAATGGAATAGGCCCAACATCAACATCATACTTTTTAATAGCAGAAACCTTTGGTGCAACACAATCACAGGTGATACTTGGCATTTTTCCTTTCACCTGAGTCTTAAGATTCTCAATTTTATTTAACAAAGAAGTTATCTTTTCATTATGACTGTTTCATGTAACTTTAATCGAGTCATATAACTCTTTGTAATGCGGTTTAATCTTAGAATTCTCAGCTCAAAAACACTCATTTTCATAGTGTAACTTATTGATGGTGTCTTGATAGTGAAAATTCTGAGAATATGAAGACGAAGGTTTATTGGTGCCATACACATCACACTTGTTTGATTTTAATTGGGCAATTTGAGCCCTCAATTGCCGAATCGTGTTCATGTGAGCTTGAATTTTCTCATCCCGTTTGCTTAATTCAAAATACGTATCAAACTCAGGAGCATCCAAAGATGTCTTGGCATTTGATAGTTTACATTTTTCTTCTAAGTGTTGATATTTTAATTGTAAATTAAGATACTCAACCTCTAGTTTTGAAAAACGTTTAACCATGTTATCATGGTCATCATTTTGAATTTTATCAAGCAATTTCAAATTCTCCCCCTCAAGCTCAACAACACGATTCTGGGTAACATTCAAAGCAATAGAATACTCATGAAATTGACAAGAAGATAATGCAGAATCAGTAGCAGTATAAAATACATCTTGTGCAATACATCTAGCAATTAAATTCCACTGGTACAGATTCTGCCTATCGTCACACTGGAAATGCGTGACTATATGCATATAGTCACACACGTTTTTTTGGGTGTGTGTGACAAAAAGTCGCGCCA